>CAJFCO010000441.1:81759-112777 GCA_904066015.1 Synergus gifuensis
TCGGAGGGTATATGGTTTGTTTACATCTCCGTGATCACTGTGGTTTACATAACCTAGTCGAACACACTTTTAGGTTAGTTTCGTTCCAACTCTCTACCCTCCGATCGTTGCGCTCTACCTTTGGTGGCTAGTTGAGAAGCTCTAATCGTGGACAAAACGCGAGTCATCGCTCTAATGCTTTCACCACCGGAGATTCTGGACCTGTTTATACGACCGTGGATCACAGTAAAGGCCAAAATACACGCTCGTCGAAGTGTCGAAACGTTTCCGCGTTTCACGACACCCTGTTCACACGATGCATTTTCCGCATTCGGAAAATGTAAGATAAACTTGTCCAATGGCGGAAAGTTTGAAATTACGAATAAAAAATGAATTAAATTCTAATGTTAATATGAATAAATTGTTTTTAAAAATAGGTTTCTAGATTATGTGGTAAATAGAGAAGTAACTTAGATTGAAAGATTAATTATTTATAATTTATTTATCTCTATAGAGTAATTCAAAGCATCTTCGCGTCTTGTCATCGTAGTATTCATGGAATACTACGATGGAATAATACTCCCAACTCCATTTCTCAGTCTAATGCTATTTAAAGATACTAGTATTGCTTAAAAATATTTGGTTTGAACTCAAAATATTTATTGTTGTATATACAGTTCCAACTCATAGAAGATACTAATAACAGCATAGTATTATGCGATTTAGTATTTGTTAAGTGATTTAAGTTTTTAAGTGCTACATGTAGAGCTCTGTAAATATTGACACTCTTAAAATAATAAAATTTAGAAGATACAGTTCTTTGTACTCTGAGCAAAATTTCCCATTAAGGGAGCTCTTTTCTTGTGATATATTTCTCAGTTTTTATACTAAGGGGAAAAATTTAAAGACACCAAAAGAATTAAATATAAGAAATGCGTTGATGAAACTCTTACATAGGATTTTTTGAACTCTTCAATCCCTTCTAAATTTCTGAAATTAATGTATGTAATTTAATTTGTAATCATCGTACGTATTAATACGACAAAATAATACTATGCTGTGATTAGTATCTTCTATGTGTTGGAACTGTATATATAACAATAAATATTTTGAGTTCAAACCAAATATTTTTGAGCAATAATAGTATCTTTAAGTAGCATTAGGCTGAGAAATGGAATTGAGAGTATTATTCCATATCGTAGTATTCCATGAATACTACTATGACAAGACAAACACAACACGCGAAGATGCTTTGAATTACTCTATAGAGATAAATAATTAATAAATAATTAATCTTTCAATCTAATTTACTTCTCTATTTACTACATAATCTAGAAACCTATTTTTAATAACAATTTATTCATATTAACATTAGAATTTATTTCATTTTTTATTCGTAATTTCAAACTTTCCGCCATTGGACAAGTTTATTTTACATTTTCCGAATGCGGAAAATGCATCGTGTGAACAGGGTGTCGTGAAACGCGGAAACGTTTCGACACTTCGACGAGCGTGTATTTTGGCCTTAAGGTTGTTAGATGGAAACTTTTTAACCTTAAAATTCGATTTCCTCATTTTAGTCGACAAATATTATAATTGGATATTTTTTCGCTCTATAGCTCTATTTAATTTTTAAATAAAAATATGAATACAGAGCGAAAAAGTCTTTAATTTTAGTACTTTTTGCACAACGCTATAAACTCGAAATCTAATCTCAACATTCAAACTTTTCGTTTTACAAACTAGCTGTGAATTCGATCTCGGGTGTTTCATTTAACTATCTTAATATTTTTTTGTGCTCATTTGTTGAGCACTTTGCTTCCTCATTATCATGAAGTTGCAAATGCATTTGCTTCCTCATAGAGGAAGCATTAACGATTTTTATTAAAAAATATATTTAATTCTATTCTCTCGAAACAAAACATCTTGCATCAACTTTGAATTAGTCTAATATCAATATTTGCCAATATTCTAATCAACTTTTAAGTTGTGTGTGTGGATGAATGACGCCACTATAACTTAAGTGGATGTCACTATAACTAAAGTCATCTATCGTCGATTGATGTCGTCACGATATTGCTTAAAGACAGTTACAGCTAAATTGATTAAATTTATAAGGTTTATTTGCACAACTAATATCTTAAATCTTGGACAAAGATCAATATTCTTAATTATTCTCTTTACGTCCATTTTTGTTTAATGACTTTCATTTTCAGATGTTTAATATATACATAAAGAAGGCTGCCGATATTTATGGAATTCCTAAAACAAGACAAATTTATGAGAAAGCCATAGAGGTTTTGAATGAGGAAAATACGAGAGAAATGTGCCTACGTTTCGCAGAAGTTGAAACTAAATTGGGAGAAGTGGATCGCGCAAGAGCAATTTATGCATATTGCTCGCAAATATGCGACCCGAGGGTTACGTCAAACTTTTGGCAAGTCTGGAAAGAGTTCGAGGTTGGACATGGAAATGAAGATACGATGCGTGAAATGTTGAGGATAAAACGTAGCGTACAAGCTATGTATAATACTCAAGTCAACATGATGTCTGCCCAGATGTTGAACAGCTCTACCAGTCAAACGGTGACATCAATTGATGCGATGCATTTATTAGATATCAGGGCATCAGGTACTATTCGTTTTATATAATTTATTTTAATAGTTTTAAACATTGAAAGCCTTTAAAAATTAGAAGTTATTGAAATACACCCCCTAAAATTTTTGAAAATTTCTTTAAATGTTTTGATATTGTACTTTCTTATAGTTAATTACTTTTAAAATTTCGTTTGCTCTGTTTAAAAGTCAACCTCAGGTTTTACTTTATATTAAATCAATTTCAGAAAATCTTCCTCCACCTGGCCCGAAAGAAGCTATCAGGTTTGTACGGGGTGAAACTGAAGGTGGCAAAAAAGCAGAACCTCAAGTCACCAATCCCGATGAAATGGATATTGATATGGATGATGACGAAGGTGATGAAAACGGCTTTCAAGAAAAAGGTAAGAGCACCAAAACTTATCAAATTTGTTTTCAAACTAAAAATAATTTTATTCATTTTGAAGCAATGTTGAAAACTTTTTCTGATCGAAACAATTTGTTACAGATACTCTCATAGAAAAACAGGCTATCCCATCGCAAGTATTTGGTAGCCTGCGTAAAGAAGATGAAGAAGATAGTTCATTGTAAATAAATTTAAATAAACATTTAGTGTGTAATACTATAAATAAACATTTTTTCAATGTAATAGAAATATAATTTTCAAAATTATACTTATTTCTTAGGCCGACTGCATTTCAAATCAGATTCAAAATTTCACTGGTTGCCCCCTCATATTTATGTGTTGGAAAAGTTCATTGGGTTGATTGTATTTGAATATTAAACATCAAGATGAATTGTCAAAAAAAAAAAAACCTTTTTTCAGTACGATAATTTTGAAACTACACTCGACTCTCCTAATATTAACGAAATCAAAAACAGAGTCCCTCCCAATGTCTACGAAATTCTTTTTCTCAAATGTCACATTAATTGCGCATGCGTATTGCACATAAATAATATTTTTTAGCATGTTAAATGGTGCGCGAATAGAGACCAATCAGATGCCGAGCGTAACTCATGCGTACTGTATCTAGTGAGATTTGTGCACTAATTGACTAATCTCTATATACCGATCTATATAGAGATCAGTGGATTTGTGTTAACTGCTGATGTTTACACTCGAGTCTCCCAAATGTCAAGAAATTTTTGCCAGAGGTTCTCCCAAATGTCAAGAAATTCTTTATCCTCTATAGTCACATAAATTGCGCATGCGTCACATCAATTGCGCATGCGTATTACGTATAATATAATATTTTTTGGCATTTTAAATTGCGCGCGAATAGCAACCCATCAGATGCCGAACGCAACGCGTGCGCAGTGGTTACAAGTGGGATTTGAGAAAAACGGACTTGACATTTGAGAGAAACTTGACTTGACATTTGGGAGAACTTGAGATTTGGGAAGTTGGCATTTGAGAGTCTCGAGTGTAATATCAATACACTCGAGTCTCTCAAATGTCAACTTCCCAAATCTCAAGTTCTCCCAAATGTCAAGTCAAGTTTCTCTCAAATGTCACTTATCGCTATCACAAGCCAAGCAACAAATCAGCCAATCAGAGGTTTCAAAACTTCCCTAAGTAATATGGCCGCTCCATGCCCTCTCTACAACTCAGCTGCAGGGTTGTGCAGTGACGCGTCACTCGAGGTTTTTTTACGTAATTTACCTAAGTGAGGTATTTTACGTAAAAAACAGGTAAAATACCTAATAAATTACGTGCCAAGATGGCGGCTTATAGAACTATATATAACCTCACTTTTTTGAAGCTCCGTTCCAGTTGTCAACAAAGTTAATATTGTTAATTAATTAATTAACTAAGCATGTCTTCCAAAACTAAGCAAGAGAAAATAAAATCATACTCTGGACCATATATCCCGTGGAATAAATTAAATTTTCAGCGCTTACAAGAGAATAATAAGGTTGTAGCGAAATGTTTATTTTGCAATAAAATACAAAAAAATGTTGGATATAAGCGACTTTTGGGACACAGGTATGTATAAATAAGTGTAGAATAGTATTTTGGTTTATTTAAATATTTGAAATTGATTATGAATAATATTAATATCTTGTTCTAACCTCAAATCCGTAAATTTTTATAGTTTTTTTTTTGCGTTTGGTCTATTTTCGTTGCATCTACGGTTGATAAATATTTCTCGCAATCATACTTTATTATTATTATGAAATATTGTCTAATATAGTAAGCTGGAACTTGTTCATGTGTTTTTTCATTTGCGATTTGGAGAAGTTTTGTACTTATTGTTAATTTAGTATAATGATACATGAAATTCACTACAACAAACTTATGTGTACCATTTTAAACATTTTATTTAAGGAACGTTTACTGTCGACCTTTTGAACACATTCAAATTCCCTAAAAGCACGAAAGGTTTTCATTTCAACGGTTCTGAAGAGGTTATGTTTGTAAGTGGGATGGAGGACTGCAAAAACGTAGTCCCGTATACGCGTAATTTACTCGGTGTAGAAAACTAGCTACGTAAAATACCTAGTAATTTACTGTAAAAAACTATGTAAATTACCTAGAGTATTTTACTTACCCATCCCTGCTCAGCTGGCACATCCCCCTAGCAAATCTTGGGACTTTGTGCTCCATCCATATATTCTTACATCCATGGAATATCCTTCAGTGTTCGCAGCATAAAAAATTGTAACCTATATATTCATTTATAATCTACAAATTGTTTCTTAATTCCCATACATTTTCATATGTTCTCAGAAGCTAAAAAATGCAAAGTCTCGAAGAAAATACTGATGCGCCCATCAGCCGTACTTGCTGCTCTTTTCCAATAGTATCAGATTTTGCAAAAACTAGTAAGTTTAATATTCTCTGTATTATAAATTCTGAACATTTTTTAGTGCAGACTTCACATTTTACAGTTTTTTTTCTTCTGTTTTCAAAAAAAATTCTCCTGTTTTCTCGTTTTACTCTTAAAACCAGAATAAATCAATAAAACCTGACAGATTTATTCATAAAATAAGTTACACATTTCTAATGTAAACTATTTCGCTAAAAATTTACTGGTTTGGTTGAAAATTCAGCAATTAAAAATTTTTTTAACCATTTTTATAGAATCTTCATCACAATATGGCAGAGGAGCTCAAAAGAGACATCTACCTAATCAAGAAAACTTTGAAGAAAAGCGGAAGAAATTTCAAGTCGGCAAACGTCTCAGAGAAGTGGATGTGGGTATTACAGAATATTATTTTGATCATGAAGGATTTTCAGGTACTATTAAGGAAAGATATAGTGATTTCCACGTTCACGAAATTGCACTTGATGGTAAAATTGCAAAACTCAGTAATCAAGATCTCCCTCCGGAATTAAAAGACCTTGAAGATCTAGAAAAAATTCATGAAAGTATTCCGGAAGATGTGCAAAAACAGTTTCAACTGCTATCAGAGGATTCAACCGTTTCTTCAGTACAAATTGACGTGACAGATATGAGTAAAGAACATCGCAGATCTATTCATGTTATGGCTAAAACGATTCCAAATGTTAATAGTCGAACGGAAACAAGCGAGGGGAAAAAAATGATTACAGTATCGAAAGTAAAGCGTCAGACAGGTATATTGTCAGAATATCTTTTAACTTACCTATCGTTTTGATAATTTATTACACTCTCATCAGGGAGAATGTATTATTATTATTATTTTAAATCTGTAGCTTTATTTCATGCTATATATCCATGGAAATAAACGAGGGATGTTTTTAATGCGATTGTTTTGAATTTTATTGATAATTCTGCTGTGCCAAGGGAAATGAGCTTATTTTATTGAAAATTTATCTTTTTGATTGATACTTTATCTATTTCGTTGAAAATACACTTTTTTATTAGAAAGTAAATTCATATCTCATATACGAATCTGCTTTCGAACTTTGATTCAAATGAATTTGATTCGTAGGTAAAGATTTCGAAAAAAATCGTATCGAGAGAGATAAAAAGTTTCTTCTTGAAAAAATTGTCATCACAAAATAAATCAAATTGAAAGAAAAAACTAAGTATTTTTGTATTTCGACTAGATATCCGGTCACAGAGAGATCGCCGAGTTGATTGGTCACAACGAGGTGGAGACTACTGTCATTTTATCTTGCATAAAATAAATATAGACACAATGGATGCATTAAATCGAATGACTAGTTTTTTGCGCCTTAGAGTTAATTCTTTCTCTTACGCTGGTACAAAAGATCGACGAGCAAAAACTACACAATGGGTGAGTGTAAAAAAAATTGATCCTAAGGACATTCTTCGCTCAGCAAAATCCGCGAGGGGTTTGTTCGTGGGAAATTTCAAATTTGACAAATCACCACTCAAGTTAGGAATGCTACGTGGAAATCGATTCACTATTGTGCTGAGGAATGTTGTAGACGATAATGAAAAAATTGAAAAAGCTATGACATCATTAAGGGAGAATGGATTCATTAACTATTTCGGCTTGCAACGATTTGGCAACTTAGCAGATATTCCTACACATGACATTGGTAGAGCTCTTTTGCAGGGTAAGTACAAAATATAAAAAATAAAATAAAAAGAAGTATTTTTAAGCTCAGTTTTTACATTTCGGCTTTTTTTTCATTCAGCTTTGCTAGCCTATTTCGCTTAAAACTTGGCTTAAAACTAATCAACATTATTAATCACTTAGGTCAGTGGCAAGAAGCAATAAACTTAATATTGAAGCCAAGAGAATTCGAGCAAGACAAGCGGTTAGAAGAAGCTAGAAAAATTTATAATCAAACCGGAGACCCAAAAGCTGCATACAAGAAAATTGACAGGAGTGATAAAATCGAAGCAAAAGTTCTTTGGGCATTGCACCAACATGGAAAGAATAATCTGCAGGCAGTATTAAGTGCTGTTTCTAGAAATGTCATCCTCATGTATCTTCACGCATATCAAAGCTTCGTGTGGAATCAAGTAGTTTCAAAAAGAATCAGAGAATACGGGAAAATCCCAATTGTCGGCGATTTGGTATATGAAGATTTGAACGCTGATGAAATTATTGAAACAAGTTGCTTGGATAAGTCAGATTCCTCTGAGGAAAGCCATACGGCAGAAATTGAGACGCAAAATAATTTACCGAAAGTCAAAATTTTAAAAGAGGAGGATCTGAAAAAATACTGCTTAGCAGACGTAATTATGCCACAACCTGGATGGAAAGTTACATACCCTCTATACGCCTTGTCTTGGTACGAAGAATTTCTAGGGAAAGATGGATTGACGACTAATTTGAAACAAAACAATAAGTAAGTTTTCACCTGCTATTATATTTTCAGGGTACATGTGTAAGTATTAACGGGGAAATCCGGGATATGACCGTGAATTAAAATAAATCCGGGATACTCATTAAATCTGTTTAATTCCACTACAACCCGCTAAATTTCTTTAAAAAATCTTTTGGCATCCATCTTTTTTGATTGCAAATGCAAATACATATTTAGTTGACTAAACATCTGTTTGGTTGAAAATTTAATTTTAACAAAAAAGCGTTTCAAGATGAATTCAACATAGTATTGATATCAAATCTTTGCATTACTTATTTGTAATTCCAGAGAATTCTTTACAAAGTTTAAATACTTTAAATAGTTTTTCGTTTCAGAAAGTACACGCTAGGTGGATCTTATAGAAAAATTGTACAAGTTCCACTTGATTTGACTTGGAAAATTACATATTACAATGAACCAAGTGATGATTTGGTGGCCTCCGACATCGACCAAATAAGAGCGACACAATCATTTAAAAGTGTACATGGTAATAGATTTTTAAAATATACATGAGCGTCCATCTGGAAGCGCATAAATATTCCCAAATTCTCTTTTGGATCCATCCATATACCACGTTGACAGTTTTGGGTTTGGGGGGTGGGGGGGTATTTTCATGTGTGAATTGGGATTTTCCTGTATTCTCTGATTCTTTTTGAAACTACTTGATTCCACACGAAGCTTTGGTATGCGTGAAGATACATGAGGATGACATTTCTAGAAACAGCACTTAATACTGCCTGCAGATTATTCTTTCCATGTTGGTGCAATGCCCAAAGAACTGTTGCTTCGATTTTATCACTCCTGTCAAAATTCCACGCTTGTCCACGAGTGGGGCCGAGAGATCGAACTAAAATCCACGTGGACAACTGGACACACGTTAAATACTTTAAATCTGTGAAAAAATATACTGAAATGTGTCAAGATACACTCGAGATATATTCAAATTGTTTATAAATATTGTGCTTGCTCATCGTTCTACGCAAATAATACCTACATTTTCATAAACTATCAAAAGTCCACGTTGACAATGAATGGTACGTGTGTGGGGGGGGGCAGGTTCGTAAAAATTCTACGGCTGTTCTCAAGGAGTGAGGGGTCAAAAAGTGGTGAAAAAGTATCCATATGGTATATGGATGGCCCCTTTCCTAATGTTTTTTTTTTTATCGAAATTCATTCCTATTCTTTCGATTTATCCTGAATTCTTTTTTGAACTCACTTTAGATTCTGCTCAATTCATTGAAGTTATTCTCAATTTTTTTAGTTCTCTATAAAGACTTGTAAAAAGTATACTGCATGTCAATCTTAATTTTATAGATGGAAAATACAAGGCACTAATCATAGAAATGACGCTTCCTTCATCTACATATGCCACAATGGCACTACGTGAAGTCTTGAAGACTGATACATCCACTGAATCTCAAGCAGCACAATCTTTACAATCTGCCACAAATCAGGAATCAGGAAGAAATGAAATTTGTTCGCTCGAGATAATGACTAACAAGATGAACGAAAACGATCAAAATTCGGCAGAGAAGAAAGATCCAACTAAATTCACGTGTGAATAACAAGATTATTTCAATTTCTCTGCACATTTTTCACTCGAAATTTGTATATTCTCAAATAAAAAGGATCAAAGAGCTTTTATTATTCGTAAGTAGTGTTAATCAAACATTTTAAAATAATAAGTTGTTGATATTATAATAATAAACTTGACGATAATTTAATTTCTGAACCTATATTTTAATTAATTATAATTTTTATAGTGAAAAAATTAAATAGATAAAACATTAATGGGTATACTTGAATAAAACTACGCATTTTCTTAAGAAATTTTAAAGTTTAAATTATAGTTTACTAATTAGTTTTTTTTTTTTTTGTGTAAAATGTAATAAAAAAAAATCTTTTGTAAATTGCTAAAAAAAATGCAATGGGCATTTACATGCGTGATGCATGGTAGATGAACTGCAGTAGAAAATGACGCACAATCAGCCGTGCCTCACGCATGGAAATGACCCAGTCCAGTTTTAAATGGCAATTAATGGCTTTTTATTCGGAGACTATGTACAGATGCTTCGTAGTGATACATAGTGAATATATACACAAAGGTATGTAAATTTGTCGTTGCGTATCGGTAAAATCGAATCCGATCGTTTTACTCAAAATATTAAAGTAAAATGTTGATCATCGTAGTCAACTTTGTAAAAAAAAAAAAAGAAAAAAACAGTTAAGAATATACACTCAAAATTTACTCTGTACACTTACATATGTACAAACTTCGTAAAATACAGAGTTACTTTACTAATTCCGAGATCAAGGGCTAAAAAAAATCTTGTTCGCGTTAAAACACTTTATCATCGTTTCGTAAGAAAAATACTTTCTTATTATGTTTAGAGTCGATTATAATAACAAATATTGTATAGATGTTGAAAGTTTACGTAACAATCTCTTTGATATACTGTAGAGCTAAGGAGGGAAGGTTAAAAGTGAAATTAAAAATTCCACAATGGAATAAAGATAAAAATAAAAGCGCTCCTTCAAGGCAATTTTGAGCTTCACCTCCTTCTCGCTTTATAAATTTTAGTTGTCCAAAGGTTCTTCGAAGGTTCTAGTTTTCTTTAGAATATTTTTTGTCATTTTTAATTGTTGCGTAATGGCTTCTTCGACGTTCTTCTTGCTTTTATTTGAGGCTGAAAGGTGTTCAAAGGTTTTCTCCAAGGCTTTTCGAGTCTTCATCAATCTCTTCTTCAACGCCTCGTTTTCTTGCCTCAGCGTTTCCATTTCGTCCAGACCTGTGCAAAAAGAGAGTAGGATTTATTTTTAATTTAAAATTTCGTTAGTTTGTCAATTGGAAAGCAATTTCAATTTCACGTTGTAAAAATAATTGAAAAATTTACAATTTATTGGTATTATTCATTCTGTCTCTACAAGGACATTTTGAGTTTGAAAAATTAGTTTCTTGATTATAAATTACAGATAAAACTTTCCAATAGACATTAAACTTTGAATAATGGTTATTTAGCAAAGCTCGTTTCAAATTGAGAGAATATTAATAACTGCAACGTTCCAAACGTAATTTTCTTTACAAATAATAGGACGAAGATAAGTGAAGACGAACTTTTAATTAGTTAATAAATAGATGAATTATTTTCAGGAAGACTGCCGACGTAATTTTATTTATTTACTTATTTTTGTAAAAAACCTTTGTAAATTTAAATGCCTTTAGTAAATTAATGAAATTCCAAATAAAGCAAAATTAAAATCTTAGCAGCCGTCCTACTATGAATGGTTTTCCATTTTCCAGGATAATAGAATTTAGAATACGTTATCTGTTTTTGTTAAAATCGATTGCGTTCAGTGAAAAGACGTAAAAACTATAATGAGTGTGTGCCAAAAGCACTACACTCGACGTTCCCAATAGTAAAGAAATCCAAACCAAAGCCGTTCCCAATAGTAAAAAAAATTCCTTTTCTCTATAGTCACATCAATTGCGCATGCGTATTGCATATCAAATACTATTTTTAGTATTTTAAACTGCGCGCGAATAACAGCCAATCAGATGCCGAACGCAACGCATGAGCAGTGGTATGAAGTGCTTATTGCGAGTTGTGCTCTTCACTATTGAGAACGAAACTCTTTCACTATTGGGAACATTACTATTGGGAACGTCGAGTGTATATCGAACTCATTGTCAGCTGTTTGTAATACATACTAGTTATGCTCACCTAAAAAAAAAAAAAAGAACAACAAATATTTTTAATTAGCAGATTCAGATTCTCGAATTTATAGTGCGAACAACTTTCTAAAACTCTCAAAATAAATGCTTTTGACAATTTCTAATTTTCTTATTTTATATTTCTAAACTTTTTTCACTTACTTTCTATTGCTAGCGGGCTCTCTTTTCTTAATTCTCGCAGTCTTTGATTACTATTGCAGTTCTCGTCATCGCTGAGCAGATTGGTCATGGACTCTGTTATTTTTAGAGTGTCTTTCAACGGCCTCGTGGTTGTCATAGCTGCATCACTTTCGATTCCTAGGTCGGGGGAACAACTCGATTTGCTTCGACCAGTCGACGTCGGATAATTTAGTGGTAACCAATATTGAGAACCCTGAAATAGAATTTTCTATTTTAGACTCTGGTTTCATTTTTCTTAAAATGTGATTCATAATTTAATAAATGAAATTGAATATAATGGAACTTAGAGATGATAGACTTAGGCTTACGTTATAAGAATGATATTCCTGAATAATATCGTCACAAGTTTGCTTCAAGACAGATTCTGTAGGCACAGAAGAGACGCCACTTGAACTCGGCGCGGAATCACTAGTTTCGCAAATCACAACATGCCTTCTGAGTTGTTTATTCACTACCTCAAGTTCCTGCATTCTCGCTCTGTGGGAGTCGTTGATCTGATTTAGATCGGTGACCTCTTTATTGAACTTATCTTGAAGAGTTCTAACAGTTGTATCGTATCTGCCCTCCGACTTTCTCACTTCCTGTTCTAGCCTTAATTTTTCGTTTGTTAGTTTTGTATTTTCTACAAGAATTTGACTATGCAGAAGAGTGAGGTGATCCAACTCTTTTGTGAGTTTCGAGATGGTCAATTTGGCTACTTCATTATCTTCTTCCAGTTTCTTTATCCTCAACCTCAGCTGAAAAAAAAATTAGGAAGTGTTTAATAAAATGAGATTACTTTAATTTCATAAGAAGTTTTAAGTTTATGGAAATCTGATTTAATTACCATGTCGTTCTCCCTATTGAGGGTTACAAGCATTTCAGCTGCTTTCCTTTCCGCGTTTTCTTTGTACTGCAACAATTCAGCTTTCTGCTTTTTCATTTCAGCAGCCATGCTTTCGACATCTACTATCTTCTTCTCCAATTGTGCTTTTCGCACACTGTTTTGTTTACTCTCTCTTTTTAATGTTTGACACTCATGTATCCTTTTTTCCAGGGAGGATTGTAGTTTTTCGCAGAACTTCTGAGATTTTTCAAGCTTCGTGATCAAAGGCGCTAATTTGTCATCGATAGTCTGCAAGACAAATCATACTCATTTATTATTGTATTTAATTTTATTACAAGAAATATTTCACTTTATATTATATTTATAATAAAGTGAATTAATACTCACGCTATCGAAAGAAATCTTGGTAACCAAATCGTTTCTTAAAGCGTTGAGTTCCGTAAATAAAAGATTATTAGTTTCTTTTAATTCTTGAATGCGATTACTGGTATCCACGTCATTCAAATCGCTCTGGTATGTTTTATGGTATGGAACGAAATCCAAGGAATCCTCAGAGTCGCTACAAGTTTTTGTGTATTTGGAGAACCTCGATCGATTTGAAGACTTTTGTTGAGTCTCTTGTAATCCGATTCTGGCCAAAGATACAGTCCTGTCGGGTTCTGAAAAGGCTTCCGAATCTGACAGCGAACAAGCTTGATTTTTTATGTAATCCAGAATAATGTTCTCAGATCTACTTTTTCTCACGACTCCATCCATTTTTGCTTTTTGCAAAGCACTTCTTTCAAATATTTCGTTCATCGACATACCTTCCAATGCTAGGACGAAATCATCGGACAGGATTTTGGAACTAAGGAGTACGTCCAGAACAATCTTTTTATGCTCGTTGCTGATTGTGTCGGAGTGATCAGTGTTTTTCAAAGTGTCTTTCATGAATTTGACGAGGTCCTAAAAATTAACTGATATTTACGAATGCTTCACCATTTTAAATTGAAAGACTTTCAAGTTTTCTAATTTGCTAATTAGTTTCTTCTGAACTTCAAAAAAAAAAAAATAATAATAATAATAATAATAATAATAAAATATTAATGATTACCTTAAGATGCATGCGAAGTACTTCACAATATTTTTTGACTCGTTCAGTTTCAGATCCGGATCCGTCCAATTCAGCCGTAATTTCAGGTTTCGAAACCAATTTCAGCCACTTCAAATAATCAACTTCCTTCTCCAAATCATTTTTCTGAGCAATCAACTTCTGTATATATTCAGTCATCGTTTTCACATCGATAGGTTCGCTACCATTAACATAATTCAGTTGAATAACCTCATCAGTGAATTTAACACTGATACCAATATCGTTAAGTTCTTTAATCAAATCACTTAACTGAGAACTTGCACGTTCAGTCGAAAAATCTGATTTATTTCGAGACTTATCTAACAATTGAGAAGTTGTCATATGATTGTGAAGCTTAGCTATTTCCTTATTTTTGCTCCACAACTCTGTGTTCACTAATTTTTGTAAATTTTGTGTCTTTACTTGTAATTCTTTCTCTAGTTGGTCAATCCTTTGATTTTTTTCGTGAAGCTCTGTGCTTTTCAGGAATAATTCTCGACAAAGTTTTTCTTTGTTGTCGGTGAAATCGGAATTGCAGAATTCTAGACTTGCTTGCTCGTAAACTTCTTTCAGCTGATTTAATTCCAACATTTTATCGTGGAGTTCTTCTTTCATAGAGTTCTTCTCGTATTCGAGAACTTCTATTTTTTGCTCCTTGGTTTGTAGCTTTTCTTGTAGTTCCTGCAGAGTATAGCAAAATGTTGAAGATTTATAAGTTTGTTGATTTTTAGATTTAAATTTAAAACTGAAAATATTCAGAGAAATATATTCTTTAAAAAGTATATAAAGGACAATATCAATAAACATTTTCCATTTTTATGAATTAAAAAAATAGTTCATCGAAACTGAAAGATTGGATACTTTCTTTTTTTAAATCAAGACAATATCTTTCCTGAATTCTGAATAAGTACCAAAATCAGAACATTCGGTTTAGAAATGAAAGACCAACCCATATGAATTGAATATTTTATTAAGTGGATTTAAAGGGCAAAAGGAAGCTTTGATATTTTCGGATATTAAATAAAAAAAAAAGTCAGTATCCGTTCTTCTTTCGAGGAAGCACGTCTGAATACCTCGAGTCAACGTTCTCTCGTGCAGAAAGTTTACGTCAATCTATTTATAATCGACGCGATTTACGTTCAACGTATCATGAAACTCCACGAGTCACGAATTGCGATTCGTGTTGAAAGTTTTCCTTTAGATGACAATCAACAGAAGAAGAAGCGTGTTAACATAATATTGCGTGATCTAATTAATCTTTATAATATTGAATTTAAAGGAAATAGAAAAATCCAAAAATATATAGAACTAAAAATTAGAGAATTATTTTTTCTATTTATTTCATCTCAAACAGAAGGATTTTTATTTAAAATAAAAAGGTTCTTTAAATTCTAAGAACTAAATACCTCAGACTCGACTTGAATCTGCTTTTCCAGTCGAACTTTCTCAGCCTTTATAGTATCAATTTCGTCTCTTAGGTCGTTTATCTTGCTTTCCATTTCCTCAAATCGTTGCTAAACACACAAAACATAAATTTTCCCCATCAATAAAAGTCAACACACATTTTATTTAGATGATATTGTTTTATTCAGAAAATAAATTAAATTACATGCTTTAATTATACAATATTGAATGTGAATAAGCAAAAAGTAAAAAAAAATCTGTGTTAGGAAAAAAACAAGAAAATTTTTATCAACAGAGAGTTGAAGGTTGTAGACTAGAATTAATCTTTTATTTTCTTTGGTCAATTTTTTATTATTATTATTATCATTATCATCTTCCATTAGGCATGTCAGTGAAAATTTGAATTCAAGGAATTGTTTAACTGATAAAGCCTCAACAAATTTTTTTATTTCTCTCAAAATATTACAATTTTTTAATTCTAAAACTCAAAATACTCAAATTTTCTTATTTAATGAAAACTTACTCTAATTTTTCAGACAACTCTCTTGTGACGAAAACCTCAAATTTCCCAGTGATCAGAAAGCGATAATTATTTTTCTATTGTTATGGCTTTCCTTTATTTTCTAAACTATTCATCCAAACATAAAATTCAATGTCCAGCGTTTACATAAATATGTAATAAGAATTAAAAGACTTTTGTAAAAAGAAATAGAGAAGATACTCCCTTCATATTCTACTTCATAGTAATCGGTACCTACCTCCATTCGCATGGACGCACACAAGCAGGAGAACATTGTTTAGCTTTTTTATATAGATCAATAAATAAATAAATAGTAAAAAATATTCAACAACCGGAAAAGTCAGAGTCGATTTCGAGATGCACGTTAAAACTCAACTACATATTAAAACATTACAATATGCCAGAATAATGACGCGCGGTTTTCTATTTTCAAAATAAAAATTCCGAGTTTGAATCGTTACTTGTTCATCGCATAATTAAAAAACTAAGTTTTTTCGGATTTTAACCGTCGTTATTATTTTTGTCGTTCGTCGGAGAACCACGCAGTGTTCGCTTACTGGTCGAAATGAATTTTCGTGGTGAGACCAGCGACTGCAAGGCGTCGTGACGTCGATCTAACTATTATTAGACAAAGATGCCTTTTCGTTCCCCTATGTCCCGGAATTTGTGCACCATTAACAAGTATCTATATTTTTATTTCGCTAGTTTATCAAGATTTCAAAGAAATTATGAAAAATTGTATCGTTAAATGTATCTTGAATATCAGATTCACGAATTAAAAGCATCGATCTCAAAAAGAAAGAAACAGAAATTGGTGTTGTTTATTTTCGGAAAGTCTTATCAAAATTAACGTAGAATGATATTAAAGAACTGAAAATTATATTTTTTATATATTGTGTAAGAATGTGCAAAGCTCTAGGAAAATAATTAATTCAATTTTTAATTTGTAATCTCAATTTTTTCGAAGCAACAATTTAAGCGCTATCCAAAGAAGAGAGAATCATGCAGTGATAATGACGGTGAGAAAGCAGAGAAGAAGAAGTAGAAGTAAAATTCAGTCACTCTGAAATAAAGAGAGAAAAAAAGCTACTTATACTTTTCCGTTACTTTTTTTTTCTACTTTTCTAATTTACCGAGTTCACTTGCTCTCACATGCACTACTTACTAATAATACATAAAAAAAAAAAAAAAACTTTCCGATGCCTCAATCAGTGTTTACAATTGCAAAAAAAAATTCGTTCTGATGTCAAAAATGATTGACAAACGATGAATCATCGAAATCTGTGAGAATGTGAAATATTCACCTGATTGTTGTTGTCTCTCTCGGGATTGTCTGTCATCTCATTACTCAAACTCCTTCGCAGAGAAGAAATATTTTTGCATTTCTTGTTTTCGGATCCTCGAAGCCTTGTGATTTCCAATTCGAGGTCGATAATTTTCCTGTCTTTCTTCAACTGTTTGTCCTCCAGATGATGCTGTCTTTCCATGAATCCTTGGATCATTTTCAATGCCTTTTCGTGATCAGATTCAAGTTTCTTTAGCTTCTGATCGGTTGCTTCGGCGGATTGTTGAACATTACAGAGTTTTAGGATCAACTGTTTCTTCGCGGCCTCTTGTCTCTGTAGTTCTCGATCCCTTTCTTCTATCTCCTGAAAGTAAAAATATAATTAACTTTCTGTTTAAAGGAAATAAGATGAAAGACATACTAGAGACATTCTATTCAACAACTTTTATACAAAAAAGTAAACAAAATGGTGATTAACTGAAAATATTTGAAACTGTTTGTACCTTTGATAGAATGTTGAGTTGACTATTGTCCAAACAAGAAGATAGAAGGGGCGACTTCACCTTTGGAGAACGATCTGAATTCATTTCCCAGTCGAATGGACTTCTCGTTGAACTTTGAAGACAACTACTTCTGAGTCCTGATCTTGGAGAATAGGGATCTTCCAGCGAATGAGTTGTTGATGGACTATTTGGTGGCGAACTTCGTTTCGTGTAGCCATTTTCAAACTAGAAAAGAGATTTGAGTCCATTAATTCGTTACTCGCTAAATGAAACTATATTCTTCAAAATAATATTTAGAGGATGAAAATAATTTACCTGAGAGAGAAGGGCTCGGTGTTTATTATTCAGATCTGTAAGAGCGTCGTCCCTTGATTTAACAGAAAGTCTCAACTGATCAATCTGCTTCTTCCTTTTTTCTGAAACTGAACTGAGATCCTCGTATGCCCTACATTTATCTTCCAATATTGCTATCTTTTCTTTAATTAGTCTCTCTTTTTCAACGAGTTCATTTTTGTACTGTTGAACGATACTGTCTTTCTTGAAAGCTTGTTCCTCCAATTCTTTAATCTTTTCTCTCAGTTCATCGATCTCTTGATCCCTATCTACTGTCATTTTTTCCCTCAGTTCGATTTCAGATTCCAAACGTCCTTTTAGCTGATCCCTTTCATTTTCTAATTCCTGGGCCCAGCTACGCTCCTCTTCCAAACTTCCTGTTAACTGCCTCACCTGTTAAAGAGAGAAAGATAAATTGAAATTCAATTATTTCTATGTAAAATGATAAAAGTCACGAGCTTGTGCGTAAAAATAATTTTATATTCTAGGATTTACCTCTGCATCTAGAGAAGCTACGAACTCTTCTATCTGATGTAACTTTTCCGTATTTTCTATCGCTTGTTCCGGTGTTATTCCGAAAGATTCTTTGTAATATATCGAGGCATCAGACACCTTTTCTCTAAATTCTGCAAGTTCTGAAAATAATTAAGAATTATAAATTACGAATTGTATTTCATTCTATAGTACTTTTATGTTAAACTAAGAATTTTATTTAGTGCAGGTTGCTACAAATTTCTGATTTATTATTTGATTATTAAAGTGTTCCTTTGTACTTGAGAGTTTTTACATGGAATCACCAATCTCAAAGCTTTACCTTTTTCAAGATGCGCTATCCTTTCTCTCTCATGTTCCAACGACAGCTGATATTGTGCCTGATTTCTAGAAGAAGCTGCCTTTTGTTCTTCGATCACTTCAAAGGCTGTTGCTGCCTGGCTAAGAAGTTCCTGCTTTTCCACTAATTCTTTCTTTAGCGACTCGATCTCGACCTATATTTAAAACAATGAATTAGAAATATTCAATCTAATACTTTCAAATCGTTTTCAGATTTTTAAATTATCTCAGGTAACATAAACTGTAATTAATAAATGGAAAATCGTTTTTTCTTTTTTTTTTTTCATTTACTTTTAACTCGATATTCTTCTTTATGGCATCTTCATCAGCAGAGGTAATGCCCATTCTTTCCTCCAAGAAGTAAATTCGAAGCTTGAGGTTAAAATTCTCCTTCTGCAAGGCACAAAGTTTATCCTCGTATTCTTTCATGGTCCTTCCTGATCCTACAACCCCTGTTCCACTCGCAATAATTCCTCCTCCTGCGGAAGAAAGCTTCCGAGGTGATTTCACATTCGTCCCTACAACAAAAGAAAAAACGTACATAAATAATTATGCCAGAAAGTTTTAATTAATACTATCTAGTCAATTCAAAGTTAATTAAAAAATTACAAATAATCCAACTGAGAGAAGAAAGATACGAAATTTATGCTATTCGATTAAGAGGATCTCACAATTCATGATTCCTTTTCTGTGAAGGGACTCGCCAATTTGCGAGTTCCTGCAAAGTTCAACTACGTCATTTCTAAATGACACTCGAGAGGCGAAATTTTGAATTTTCTTGTCACTTTTCTAGATTTATCACACACGTGACTTTTATAACTCCAGTATTTATTGTTATGACAGGCACTCAGGCCACGTTGAGGAGAAAAAAAGATCTTAAGATTTACGTGGCGAACTTTGTAGCAGTTGCGAGACAAACGAATTTCCGATAATCGCTGACGTCATCAAATTCAAATATAATTAACAAATTTTCGGATTCAGAGTTTAAGTACTAACTGATCGAACTTTAATTAGAATTCCTTAATTTAAACTTTACAATTACTGTTCTGAGGATAATTTGAAAATCTTCTTGACCTTCTGTCTCTAACTTATCTCTTTTTCTTGAATTATATATGTGAATTCAAATTCAAATTGTTTATATTCTTATCGATTCAACTGTTGTATTTGTGCAAAAAGTTACGTGGCAACTTAACAAAATGCATTCAAGAACACTCATTAGTCTCAAAAGTTCTCCGTAACACTTTTGGCTCTTTGCCAAAGCTTTATAGAACTTTAGACTCATTGTTGTGTTTCATTTTTGAAAGATCCTTCACCATTTCTCTTCTCACCTTATAATACCATTTTACAAATCCATGCACTCATCCTCGCTTTATGCTCTCTGCCTAAAGCTCTTCAAGAATCGTAAAGATCTTTTTGAAATAGAATCTGCTTCTTGAGTTGTAAAGTTTTGTCTTTCGGAGTCAAGCTTAAAAAAATTTAATTTTTTAACTAAACCAGAACTCGGAGTGACAAGAAGTTGGGAAAAAATTCAATTTTATTGCATTCAAATTAAAAAAGAAAAAAAAAAAAAAAGTAGAGTTTCTTTGAAATTATTTGCACGTCCTATAACATTAAATTCTTCAAATTTGCATTACATAGGTATATTGTATTCAATTTGTAAGCTAGAAACTTTGAATTTCCATCAATTCGAAATTTTCCAAAGTAGGACCTTTTCCAAGTTATAATTTCATCGCAATTAGATGTTTTCAAACTCTTATTCTCTTTTAAAAAATCTTTATCATGATTTAAGATCTGCTGCCTACCAAACATGACTTCGATTTTAATCGGTCTGTCCTCGTCGAGAGTCGAGACTTTCCAGCAAGATTGAAGGGTCGATTCTTGAGCTACCACATCCCATACCACAAAGGTCGTTGAACTTTTCTGAACTTTGGCATTGTTTTTCAAAAATCACAAGCTTGATTCGCGAATACAGATCTCGAAAATTTTTTCATTATTTCTACTACTACTACTACTAGTAGTACATACTGGTGAGCTGATCAAACTGATGCAGAAAACAACCAACTGAGCCAAAGGTTATATCGCAATAAAGCTCAGTTAAAATTATGTCCTGATGGTATATACCACGCCACGCGTTCTAGATACATATACGCACTTACTTGAAGGTCATATTTGATTAAGATCAGAATTACATATTGATAAAAGCAGGAATCATTGTAGAAACTGAATTTTAAAGAAAAGAATTAAAAATTATAATTTCTTTTTTTTCAATCATCACGAAATTTTAAATTTGTAATTCTTCTCTATAGAAATACATATTTACAATTTTAATTATTTTATGGAATATGTATTATGGAAATTATAAATGATATAATAAGATTAAAAATCGAAGGTCGAATTTGATTGAGATAATTTTATAGGTGATTTATTGCTAAATGTACGTAAATACGTTTTACAAGATGCATTTCTCTTGGCATGAAAACCTGCTGGCCGTTCTATATGTGGCTCTAGAAGTGTGTGCCAAAAGACACACAAAAAAAAAAAAAAAAAAAAAAACCGTCAATAAAGAAGTCACTACTCGATAATGTGATGGACTCGTCAGATTCTTCCTCGGTCCTTTCTTTGACTTAATAATGAGCCAGCCTTACACGTATAAATAATGATCTCCTACTGCTTATTCATCATCACTCTTATAAATTCTATGTGCAGTTTTTAAAAAAATTATTGTGTAAAGTAGCTACACATACATACGACACAATTGGAATTGGAAATAATTCTCTTGCGACCTCTAATAGTTTATATATAATCCTCTTTTTCTTGTTTTTTAGATTTTAAACTAGATTTACGATTTGAAAATTTTTTTCAATTACATACATATAATTTTATAAACTTTTCAGTAGAAATTATTCAGCGAATTTAAAACTCCACAATAATTTTGAAAGTCTGAAATTATTCGATTTTGCAAATACTTTTTCTCGCAACAAAAGCCAAAATCTTTAAAAAGTGGAACAAGAGATCTAATCGGATCATGCCTATTATTCCCTTAATCTTTTTTCTATTTCATTTTATAACTTAGAATTACAATCAGAATTGAATTCCTGTTTCTGGGAAAGCATAATAATTTCTAGAATTATGTGACGCAGGCTCTGGTCATTAAAGTGTAATGAGTCATAGTTTTCACTTGCATCTTATTATAATACGTGCAGTCAGTCTACCATGATGATCGCAGCAAGTGGCGCTGAGTGTTCGAGTTCGTCTGAGCTCCCTGTATTTTTAGATGACACATTTAGGCCAGAACTGGTCTGGTCGAAGTGTCTTTATTTCAGTTAGGCATCGCATACCTGTCCAGTTTTCAAATTTCCATTGAATTCACAACGTAATTGGCTTATATTGAAACTATAATACATGTAAGAGATAACTTTGATAAAAGGTAAACTTGAAAACTTACAAAGTAGAGGATCGGAATAATTATTCAATTGCTTATTTTTCATCTTATTTGTGCAATATATATATATATATATATATATATATATATATATATATAACATCAGAAATATTTTCAAATTTTTAATTTCGATTGAATCATTTTAGACTTTAAGGGCATGTAATAGGTACTTTACCATATAAAAGCAAATTAGTTAAACCAATTCTATTATTATATTATTTATTATACCAATAAACCTTCGTCTACATGAGATGAAGGTTTATTAGCTAAAAATATTTATTATTATGAATGTATAATTGGTTTAACTAATTTCCTCTTATGGTAAAGTATCATATGCCCTTAAGGATTCGTTTGTTCGGCGAGTACCTGCTATGTGGTGCCATCATGGTTATTGTTAAACTCCGAAATGTGCCAAGAAAAAAGGCAAATTTATACAGGACGTTAGGCCATTTTTGGCAGAATTCTCGGTAAATCGTAATTGCAAATCGTCGCCAAACTTTCTGTCCTGTATAACTAAAAGGCCCCTATCTTTAGTAATATGTAAGTCTGCACAAGTCTTGGAAATGCATAGAAAACTCGACAACGTGTCCCACAACCACAAGTTACGATCTTGGCAAGAAGAAGGACATGTAATTTCCTCGATTTATCATTACATTTATTACTGCGATATTGAAAAATCTAATTAAAATATTGTACATGCAAGTAATATGTAACTTAATTCCCTAACTTTTTCAAGATATGTATTAAATATTCTTATGCACATTACAATGAAGAAGGGTAATTAGACTTACAATTTATGTATTAGGATTTTTAATTCCTTTTCCGAGAGACAAGAAAAAGTGCAAAAGAGAAGAGCGCCAGACTTAAAAGCTCTTCCACGAAGCTCCTCTCTCTGCGGATCTTTTATTCAAATAAACTAGCTCATCGCACTCTGTTCTGTAGATTCTTTGAGTTTGGCGATTCGCTTCATTTTCGATCAGGCAGTGTGAAAAAGAGGAGGAGAGTGTAAAAAATCGTCACTTTGGAGTCGAGATTGATAAATATAATACATAATAAATATAAAGGAAGCAGATCGACAAAAGAGGAAAGGTAAAATCAAATATTGCTGGGCTGATCCAACACATTCGTGAGTGGCGCCTCTGATTACCCCCGCGAGATCCATTCATAGTTTTGCACACTGCGATTAAATTGTTGAGATACTTTTTGAGATACGTTTTTAATTTCAATTTTACAAAAGATTTTTAAGAGCCTTGAAAATTGTGGACTTTGGCTCTCTCGTGGTAGGAATCTCCGAATTTGAGAAATGTATTCTTATATAACATCAGAGGAGCTTTATATTGTTAAATGTCTAAAGTCGGAGTTCTTATTTCTCGAAACTGATTGTCGAGATCGCGGAAGTGTCAAATCATTCACCAAAACGAAATGTCTGACGCGTCTGAGATGAATTCACCGCACGGTGATGAGATCCAAATTTACAACTTTACTATGACACTCGAGTTGTGGTGTCTCCGAACGTTACCAACTTATTTTGTTACACAGTTCATTGCTCTCTTGCCCTGTCTTGATGACTACAATTATTTCCAATGCGACCACAATGATAGATACCAACATGCATGGCCATGGCGGGAGGTCATATACTCTGTTTTGTATCAAGTATAATCGTAGATATATACATATTTACCTCGATTTCATATTAAACACAGGACGGACACGTTATGTTCATACCGGGTCTACATCGATCCTAAATTCAATTTTTTCTCAATCTATCCAATATATAGTTAATTTTTATAAATAAATATGTATATTTCAAAGCCAAAGTTTAAAAGCCACATAGAAGTGATTTTTTTTTTTTTTTTTTTTCTTTTCAAATTAAAGGTATAAATTCAACTCATTTTTTTCAATTTCATTTAAAAAAAAACACTTTTTGGATTACTTGTTTTACAAATTACTTATATGGACATTTAAACTTATATTTATCCAATCTATAACCAACGGATTTCCTAGTATCAGTTTGATTGCTGTCCTTTATGTTCCAGTCGTTTATACCTTATTTTCCTTGTCTCATTTTGATCATCACATTCAAGTTCGCGTAAATCTCAACATCTAATTAAATTCCAACTTATACATATACGAAATTCTCTCCTCATTATCACCCTACAGTTTTCCTATCATGAAAATGACAATCCAAAAATATTTTTCGTAGAAATTTAAAAATATCGTGAAAACTTTACACTTTACTTATACATACTTTAATCTCTTCTTCTCTAAAATTATTAATTATTACAATGTATAAAACCAACATTTTTAGAAATTTTAATTTTAATTGTTACGTTTTTATTAAAATTATTTTACATATTTTGAAAACTATTGTCTAGACGAATTTTAATACATATAATGCCGGGTATAAAGCGGAATTATTTTATCTAAAATGTGCTGAGTGATTCTTACTTCATTAATTAATATAGTAAAAGTCACTTAAGAATAGTGAAAACGAGCAAACAAAAAAACGCCTAGTTAAGTTAACTAGAATTTTGGGTTAAATATACCCTATTTTTTCTGGTTAAAGTAACCAGATTTCTGATTATTTTAATAAGAATTTCTAGTTAAAATAATTAGAATGCTGGTTAAATTAACTAGAATTCTAATTACTTTAACCAGAAAAAATAGTTAGGGTATATTTAACCCAAAATTCTAGTTAACTTAACTAGGCGTTTTTTTGAGTGTATATACTCATACTCAATAAAAAAAATGTTAAACAAAAATAATGAAAAAATCAACAATTAATTTATTATTAGTTCTCGTTAATTTAATTATTATTTTCGCACCACACGTCTTCAACCATCATTTCCATTTACTGAGTCAATGTTAATATTACGCTTCAGTTAAAAACCAATTTGATTCGGAAATTAACAATAAAGAGGGTGTGTGGCAGTGATGATCATCAAGGAAGGTAAAGAAAGATATAATTTCTCATTGTCTATATAATGATATCTGTAGGATTGGTGAGAAGTCTTTGGAACAATGAGTCAATAATTCATCTGGACGACTCTTCGATAAGCGTGACGATAAACTGTCTCGTAAATGTGATATAATAATATTTCAAATAATATACAAAATTTCTATTAGAGCGCTGTTTGTTAATTATTAGGACCCTGCGTATATGTAGTACATATTCCAAAATTTGAATTTGAATACAAATTAATAAAAAAAAATAAAAAATAAAAAAATACTCACCATTGACTAAAGGAAGAGTTTGGTTCATCGTTATGTCCTGCAATGGCATATTTGTACTGAAAAAAGAAAAAGCATCGAATTTATAAAATATCAGAACAAATTTTCGAAAATGGTACTTTAAATAAATAAATTGAACTAAAAGTTTAGATTTTTTTTTTAATTTTTCACTAGCTAGACCAAGAGATGAGATGATTTCGGTCTTCTCCTTTTGAACCTAAAAATAAATATTTAGAGTAAAAACAACCGCGGTTCTTAAACTCGAAAGCCCTAATATTAGAAAAAAGTCCAAGGGTTTAAACGACAAGTCTCATTGAGAGAATAAGTCTTTTAGGTTTAAACTTTATTTGAGTCTCGTCTTCCAATAAATGCAACTTGTATCATTCATGGCACCACTCAACTACATAAATTAATATATCCCACATAAATAAATAAGATGCTCATCAGACATTTCTCTCTCTTTTTACTGTGTATATATGATCAATAAAATTGATCGCCGATTCTACAGTTATGATTCAAGAAATTATCTGCATGACGAAAGCGAGAGAGTCTTCCAGTAAAGTTTAATTTAGATTTCGTGTAAACTCTAATTTCACCTTATATCTTTCTCTGCCAAAATTCCCAATACGATTCGTTAGCATACTAACGAGTCAAAACAAAAAAAATTACAATTTAATTTTCAAAATTATTTGCAAGATTCTGAAACCAAATTTGCGAAATTAAAACTTGTCTGGAATCGAGAGCCAGAAATATGCAGCTGGAGAATATTGAACAAATTACGGTCCATTAATACATATATACTATACATACATACATACAAATGAATGAGATAATAATGAACGATCTTAAAAATATAGGAAGAGCCCACCTCCTTAAAAAACCATAATAACAGAAGTTATATCTCGTTTATTAGAATAATTATATAAATTATAATAATTTACATCTATGTAAATATTTTATTATAAGATTTAAAAAAAATATTTTCTTATGGAGAGAAAAGCGTTGATTATTATGCATTTATAAGCCTAGCATATGTACATGTATAATGTATCGAAATTCGATAAAAATTCGACTTATTGATTTTTTCTAAATGTATCCGGAGTCTACGGTTTCTGGTAATAAAGGGCACATTTTCAGGCAGCTGAACGAGAACTTTACGACCGGAAATCTCTGCCGAGAGGTATAGGGTATGGTATATCTTTATATACGGGCGGATAATAGTGTCCCAAACAGCTGTTCGAATCTCTCGATTTTGAAGATAATTTTGGTTCTTTAGAAAATCTAGACTAATTTTGCAAATATTTTTCAGTTTTGCAGATTCATTTAATTTAAATTCGAACAAAAATTGAAACTTTTCATGTTAAAAGAATTCAAGGTTGAAAAGTGAACAATTTCAATTTGAAACAGAGTTATTCTTGATTTCAGAATAAAATCTGTAGCATTTTATTCTGAAAAATTTATCTTTGAAGTAAAAATTAGAACACAATTTTACGATTAACATATACTTGCTACAACATTATTAACATTTATTTTGCTTTCTGTAGTTAAAATTGAATAAATTTTTATAGAGTCAATAAAACCGTAGAGTCTTACTAAATAGAATTAAAATCTCAAGAGAAAATCCACAGAATTAGGTCAATAATATATCAGTTCAAATACATCAAAAGGTGTTGTGATTTAAGATTTTTGTGGTGTCAGTTGAACCACCTGACACAAAAGTAATCAGAGAACCTAACCTGTCACCAATGTGAGGTGACCGGAACTATAAAAGTCAAAGCCGAAAGAAGTAAAAAGCAAATAATAATTCACTCAATTGGGAAAGCTGCACTCTGACAAACTTTTGCGTGTGACTACTACTTTTGCATGTTCTACGGTGACGACGTAACCATTTTTTTTTTATGTTCACCATGTCCAAACAGAATGATATATCGCTCTCAAACTTTGGAATATAGGAAATGAGACATTAAATTGCGTTTGTATATTTAGTTGGAGTCAAAAATTTGAAAAAAATCAAGTCGGTAAAGTAGGGATCTGATTTTTTTTCAAAATTTTGACTACAACTAAATATACAAACGCAATTTAATGTCTCATTCCCTGTATTCCAAATTTTGAGATCGATATATGATTCCGTTTGGACATGATGAGCGCCAAAAAAATTGGTTACGTCGAGCATGCCCTTATAACCTTTCCGAGTTCCACGACCGCAGAAAGAAGAAAATATAATCTTGAAACTTTTTTCTTTAAATTGTCAACGATCGATTTATCTCAATAATTTAGTATTATATCATTTTAATTTTATTCATTCAATAGTTTAATAATTTTCAACCGAACAGTCTATTTCAAAAATAAAAAAATGAATTTTTATCAGACCTTCTATTGTTTTTTATTTAACCAAAAATTTTGAATTTCATTTCTGAAGTTTTTTATATTCCTTTAAGTACATACAACTTTTTAAGAATGTACATACCTATTTTTCATGATGATTTAAAAAGTATGCATGCCCATTTTGCCCACATTAAATTGAGAAAAAAAATGGCTATACCATATATGCATGAGCGAAATATCGTTTAATGTCTAAAAGAGTGCGGAAGCTTTTTTTTTGAACTTTGCATAATGTGTGCTAGATCACGTGTTATAATTCGCTCCTTAGCTCTTACTTTTGATTACATATTTGCTTTTTCTATATGCTCTTTTGTCATTGGTAAATAACATACACTGCCGCATTATACTGTTCTGCATCAACGATCGCAATTTGCGAATAAGAAAATATTTTCTTCTTCAATGAGATAGAAATATTAGGAGGCGAGGGACTAAAATGAAATACCAGAGGGCCCCCCCCCCACTACTTTAATTGCACGAAAACCTTAAGTTTGTCAATATTTCCCGTTATATAAATCGATTGCAACTCTCGAATAATTCAGTCTCAAATCAATCATCGACGACGACTACTCCAAGTTCCCGCGATTTAGTGTGATCAATCCAGCAGTTGAGATGTTTCAAGTTGTGAGTACATACATAATAATTATATATTATTTTTTATGCAATTATATTCGAATTCCGCAAAAATTTCTTTCAAATAGTTTACAACTTGAAAAGTAAAATTATTCATTTTTAATTATTAGTAACATTTTACAAACATATTCTCAATTAATTTTAAAATATTAAACGAAGAAACCTATAAAAACAATTTTTTTTTCTCAAATACGTTGTAATTTACGGAACAAACGTGTTATTCTGAGACGTTTGTATAGGACATATATATGTATATATGAAATGTTTTTCCTTAAATTGAAACGCATTTTAGAAAAATTGACATAATAGGTTTCTCCCGTGTGCATGATTAGTGAAAATTGGTTTTCCTAAAGAATTTTTAGATTGAAAATATGTATAAGAAAACTAAGGAATGCGAAAATACAAATTGTCGTTAAAAATGTTGGACATATTTAACATTTTAAGAAATTCAAATTGCAAAAATGAATATTTTCCACTAGAAAATGTGGGATGGAGTCTAAAAATATTAACATTTCTTTACAGGCCCTGCCTCTAACGCTGATAATTATTGCCTCCTTGGCGAGAAGCAGTTTGGGACACCCTGGACACCATAAAGCCTATTCTTTTCAACATTTTCATGGACCTGTGCATGGATATCATCAAAAAGTGACATGGGTAGATAAACACGGACATCATCATCACGATTATGTCGCAGAACCCCATTATAAATTTTCCTATGGTGTTGAGGACCATCACACCAAGGACTTCCATGGCCACAAGGAACACCATGACGGTTAGTTAAAAAAAAAAATGATTAATAAGTACTGAAATCCAAAAATAAAATGTTGAATGCTTTTTTTCAGAGAAAGTAACTTAAAAACCCTAAAAGACTGAACAAATTTTTCTATTTCATAAGTGTCGAAAAATATCTTTTAAAAAAATTTAATTTGCTTTTTTAAGGACACCACGTGACTGGAGAATACACCGTTCATGAGCCTGGCGGTAACATTCGAACTGTTAAATATCACGTGGACAAAAATGGTTTCCACCCCGTTGTACACAACAGTAATGGTATTCACCATCATTACTAAAGAAGAAAAATGCTTGACTGACTAAGGAAAAATCTCGTTGTTACTATTGTTATTCTCATCAAGATATGTTATCTGCGTCGTAATAAATACAGAGTTGTTATTTGAACGGAATATTTTGAATTTAATTTTACTTCATCATAGGAATTTCCAATAATTTCGGAGGAATATATGCTAAAAACCAAATTTAAATATTTCTATAATAAACAATAATTGCTGATAATTATTTATTAAGCATTTATTATAGAAGAAGTTTAATCTTAATCTAATTTGCAATGCAGCCCTTTTAGAACTAAAGATAGATTTCCGAGATGTAAATGCATGAAAGGAATCTCTCTTTGGTGAAAAGTTGTCGTCGTCGCTTCCCCGTATTTATTATACCTGACTGCGTGATCAAATAATGTGCGATTAACCATGGTTAAGATTTAACTTTTAACTAAATACAGTCTTCTTTTAGAATATTTCGGGGGTTTATTTAAGATGATGCAAAACGGGGAAAAAATTGCTATAGCTTTAGCGATTTTCTGTGACGGTGCACCGTATACCTTATACATGTATACCTGATACATACATATACATATACATGTTATACATACATACATGTTATACATACCATATACATGTATACCTTCGATTGATGAAATTTGCTAACCGAAATAGAATCAAACAGTAACAAAACAGATGATGCCAGAATCCCGGCAAACGTTCACAATACCTTCGCGATTTCTTCGGAATGCGTTCGAACATCTCGATTAATTTGTATGACTAAATTATTGCCCACTTAATCCCACGCGTCGTTCTCTATTTTAAAACTTTTCTTAGTGTTCGATTTATAAACGTTATTTCTATTCTACCCCAAATTTTTCTCTCTTATTGCATGAACAAAGCAAATCAAACTGAAAATTAAAAAAATATTAACTATGAAAAAAGGGAAAATATGAACTTGAAATTAGATGAGCTTAGACACTCTCTTTTTCAAGAATTATTTTTAAAAGAGGCAGTGGATCAAACATCACGTACTGAGCCCTTAGAATGAAAGAAGAGCCTCCATAAAAATAGCATTGTAATTGCGTCCCAGTCACAAGCACGAAACGACTTTCATCAATTTTTATAAACGCTGGAAGTTTCTGACCCATGGCTTACAATAATAACATTCGTAACTTGAATGCAAAAATTTGAATTGTTTTATCAATTACATGCAATCATTATACAAAACGTTTTCTTTTGCTCTTTTACGTACATTAATGTCAGATTCATTGATTTTTACAATATAATAAGTGATGATTATTAACACTAATATAGTGATAATTATAATAGTAATTGATTTAAAAATTTAGAGTAATCATTTTTCAAGGGTGCTAATTTATATTCAAAATATCTTCTATACATTCTGACGAATTATTATTGACAAGGGGTCTACAAATTGAAGATTAAAATATGTATTAGAGTTAACTCGACTTTTCATCTACCATTAAGGCCATGTAAGACTTACCCGATCCCTACCTTACCGATATTTTTTTCTCTGCAACTTTACTTGTACATTTATTGAAATATCAAATTGAAAATTTTTAAAATTAAAGAAAATATGCTAAGGTATGTTTATCTGGTCTTAAGGGCATGTAATACTTTACCATAAGAGAAAATTAGTTATACCAATTATACATTCATAATGATAAATATTTTTAGGTAATAAGA
>CAJFCO010000441.1:138387-168680 GCA_904066015.1 Synergus gifuensis
AGCCCTGTTCCCACTTACATTATAAATTTTAAAAGTAATTAAAATTAAACCAAGTATTTGTAAGCAAAATACAAACTTAAATGAGAAAATCGAATCGCATTGATATATTTTCTGTCACTTTCCAAAATTTCAACGAGATATCGTCTTATTTAGTTTAAAAATAAAAAACTAGAGAAAATAATTGTGTTACGGTCGACAAATATGTAGTGACGTCATAATTTTTGTTGAATTAAAAAACGAATGCTATGTACATATATGAGGTTGAGGTTAGAATTTGGATCCCTTAAGCTTTATGGTATGTATATCAGCTAATCTCAGCCTAGAATTAACGTCGCGATCGCGGCGGAAGACGATGACCTTTTGGCTACGTGGAAACCTCAATCACCGGCTCAGCCGTGTTATTATTGAGCATCTTTTGCTTGTTTCTTAACTTAAGATCAAATTCAGGTGCATCAATCTCCTTTGGAATTGGAGACAAAGCACCGCCTTCTTCAACTGGAGAAACTGCTCCCTCGCTGTCCTCTTCATCGTCAAATTCACCCTTTGGTTCGTGCATTTCATGCAGCCTCCCTGGCAAATATGCGGGATGATAAGGAAGTCCATAACCATCACCTCCATAAGTAATTTTCCCCATAAAAGATCTAATCTCGTCAAAACAAGTGTCCTCCCTTTCGTTTTCATTACTACTTCCTGGTGAGTCAGCCACAGCAACAACACCACTTCCGTCATCAGCTTCATGTTTCTTCAAATGTCGGTCCAAATTTGTCTGTTGTCCGAAGCAGCGATCACATAGAGGACACTTGAAAGGTCTTTGCTTGTCGTGAATATTTCTAACATGTCTTTGAAGATTGCTAGATATACTGAAAGACCTTTCGCAGTATTTGCATTTGTAGGGCTGTTCTCCAGTGTGAGTTCTCAAGTGTCTCGTAAGATTCGCTGATCTCGGAAAGACTTTTCCACAGAATTTGCAGGTGTAGCGATCCTTCATCTTCCCGTGATGATGATTGTGATGATGAGGCATGACAGCATCTTGATAGGGCTTCACTCCAGGAAAAGGTCCTAAGGAGGATGTCGGTAGGAGATCGTAACTTGGTCGACCACTATTGAATCCGTTCATGAGTGGTCTTAAAAAAGGAAATCCACGCGGCGGACCAAAAGGAGGAAGTGGAGGCATGAGCCGAGATTCCGCACCATTTGGAGGTGCCCCCGAAAATCCCGCGAAATTTCCAGCTGGTTGGCGGTACATCGCTTCTAAAAACATGGGATGAATTGGTCTGTGGTAAGCCATATGTGGTGGATTCGGCTGATCGGAAGCGAGAGGAGTTCTCAGTGGAAGAGGAGGAGGAGGAGGAGGAGGAGGAGTTATTACTTCTTTCTTGAGATCAATATGTGGTTCTTCAAGAGCGATTGGAGAGGAGAGTTCTTTTATTTTAGGTGTAGAATCTCTAGAATCGCCCGAGTCGGTTCTTTCCCTTTTTCTGGTCTTCAGAGGTTCTTCTTTGACGGGAATCGGTGAAGGGGAAGTCTTTTTAGGTGTTGAGACTCTGAAGTCATTAGAAGTGGTCCTCTTCCTTTTCTGCAGACTGAGATCCAGGGGTTGATCTGCTTCTTCAAGTTTCTCTTCTTTCAGACTCTTTTCCTTGTTCTTGGTTCTCGAGAGATCGAGTCTCTCCTCCTTCAGAGGTTCAGGAGTCGGCTGAAGAGGTCTTGCTGACGAAGGTCTGAAAGTCGAGGTTACTTCTTCTTCTTCGGCAGTATAGGGAGAGACCTTGCTCTGTTGAGGAACTCTGGGTGGAGTGAATCGTTCCTTCTTGGGACTCTCAATCCGTTTCTCGGCTTCCTCGACTTTCTGATGCTGATACAGAAGTGGCGAGTTGAGGAAGTTGGGCGCACTGGGAAATATTCCATGATAATGGCTCATGAGACTTGATGGATAAAATGGAAGTCCCCCAGGTAGGGAAACTGGTGTTCTTGGATAGACCAAAAACGGACTTGTCGTGGATGTTGGGAGCTGAGGCATCGCTCCTAATCTAGGTGGTGGTGTCGAATCGCAATATTTCTTGTGTTTGGTGAGGGATGTGGAAGTATTGAAGGACTGACCACACTTATGGCATTTGGTTGGAGTGCGGCAAACTGCGTGCATCCGTTTGTGACGACATAGGTTTGAAAACTGGGTGTAAGACTTTAGGCAAACTTCACAATGGAAAGGCTTTACGCTGCTATGGATGTGAGTATGTTGCTTGAGTCCAGAACTTGTTGCAAACGTTTTTCCACATTCGGTGCAAGCGTGGCTTCTGGCTCCGACGTGATGGGACCTGATGTGCCGCTGAAGATTCGATGGATCGGTGAAAACCTGCGAAGTTGCAACCTATTAGCGACACTTGAAAATCAGCCCTGCAAGAGAGGGATTCGGTTTGCGATTGCTGAGGTACGAGTGAAGCTTACCTTTGGACAATTTTCGCAGAGGTATTTTCGAAAATCTCCGTGGACGATTGCACGATGGCGGACGAGTAATGGTCGCCAGGCGTAGCCACTTGAACAATTGTCACAGTGATGCTGCTCTGCTGGGTAGCGGTGACAGGATACAAGATGATGGTCCAATCTGTATAAGAACAAGATTTTATGTTGATGACATATTTTATGAAATCAACTTAGCAGGTAAGGATAGTTATAAGTTATAAGGATACATAGATTTTATATCAACCTAGCTCAAAAAGTGTAAAGTGAAACTCTCACTATTCGTCGCAGTGAGATAGTATAAACTCTCTTATACATATACTCTTATAGCATGCGGCGACGATGTAACGATGTGCCCGTGCATATGAGCTGTGAGCACGCAAAGCTAATGATATAAAGGGGCATTAGTGTACCAAAACGCTTAACATTTCACGCTTTACAACAGGTGATTCCACTTTATTTATTTCTCTCTGTCAATTTTCATCTTTCTCTTAAGCAAGAGTAATAACAGAAAATTCATTTTTCTATACACAGAAAAAACAAAGTGTGAATCTAACACCAGTTTCAGGGTACTATGTACCTGCAACAAAATTTACTCTCGGTGGTGTGCATATCGTCCGGGTGTAGATTATACCCCACCTTGAAATAACCTGCAACAAATTTTACTCCAGACTTTTTATTGTGTACATTAATTTTAATCGAAATCAGATGTATGAGGAAGGTGATGTCATCACATGCATTCCCTTCATTTTCAATACGATTTTCTTTAAAATTATTTGTTTTATTATATCTTTATACTTATATCTTATGAGTGTCAACTTCTGTTTCCAGAACATTATGTCCGGAATAATATAAATATTTTTCATAAAAACTAAGTAATCTATACCTCCGTCTTTATAATATGAAACGGATCGAGATAAACGGGATCTATAAGTTTTAGTGAAAAATATTTATTTTATTGCAGATGTAAAGTTCAGAAAACTTAATTTTCTTATTTGATAATTATACCACATTACTGTTAAGAAAGTACGTAAAAGAAAAAGAAAATTTTTTAAAGTTGTATATTTCAAAATGACAAAAAAAAAACGCGCAAGCTAGAGAAATAAATTATCAGGTATAACATACGCAAATATCGTGAGAAGAAAAAAAATTTAAAGCCGATGAGTATTTGTGAAATCAAAAAAGCATAATTAAGAGGGAGATCGATGAGGAACATTTGACTTTTTGAGGGTGCATATAATGGTGTTCACGAACTTTTGCCATGCCTGCACGTGTATATACATGACTTATGTTTCGAGCTTACATCATCACCATTACACTATATATATATATATATATATATATATATATATATATATATGCATTATGCGTAACATAGTGTCCGAAAAGCTTGCGTGACCTCACGTGTAGCCTCCATTCAGATTTTGAGTGGATAACGCACCCGACCCTTGAATTCGCACAGTTAATTATTAATTGACGTTCTAATATCAGCGACACGGGCTTTGAGGCACATATCTTACCATCTCGATGGCGGCGCGACGCGACAGTTTGGAAACAATGTTTTCAATTCGAAAACTTCGTGTTACAATGCTTATAATCGTTAATAATCTGATTTAGCTTATGACGAAGTAGAATAAATTTTTTATGAATTAAAAGAGCTTATGCAACTGATGAACAATGGTGTCATTTTCATATTCTACTTCATGGAAGATCAATTTCAATTATTTATTGCATGTGAGGTTATTTTTCTATTATTTTTCAGTATATATGTATAGTCAATATAACAGTTATAAATTCATTAGAATTTTTAAAAATCACGCTTTTTAACGATCCATTCTTCTCGAAACTCGCAACTGGTTTCAAGAAAAAATAAAATAAAATAAAATGAATTCATTTAAAAAAAAATATATAATAATTTCGAAAATATTTATGAATTGTTATACTTACACGTCAATATCCTGGAACGGTTTGTCGCAAACTGTACATTTTATATTCCCATCTTCTTCTTCTCTGTTTTCATCTATTGTTTCACTATGTTGAGAAGCTGAAACAGAATAGAAAATGATCCGTAAGAAATCAATAGTAAAATTTTCAAACAATTCTAGATATTGACTAAATGTGAATAAAAGTCCAATTTTTAATTTAAAACAAAAATTGGCTCTCACACTACTGTGAAGGAGAATTTTTTTTACTTGAGAATTGTTTTTTAACTTGGAACGATATGATTGAAAGAGTTTTTTTTCACCCTTTCAATTAATATTAGCACAAGTAAAATATAGATTTGCAGTTATCGAGTTGCTGACTTAAAACGAAAAATCGTAAAATCCATCGACACCTCTTTTGAGATTTTGTGACTATACATACTGCTGAAACTTTCTTTCGGGTCGGAAAGAAAATCTGTAAAAGGATTTTTTGGCAAAATTAATGGAAATTTTATACAAATTTTATATGGCTACTTTAACGAAAAGTATAATATCTTTTTTGTTTGACACATTTTTCTATAATACTGACAACCGGATTTGATTAATTTTAGGGAAAAAGTTTTACATATTCAAAAACTAAATCTTTTTCGCATTATATATGTTTTATACTTTTCTTTAAACTCAACCGATTTCGGGGAAAAGAAAGAATAAATTTAATTTACATTTTTTATTCTTTTTTTTTTAACTTCTTCTTTTTGTGTATCTCGGTGAAAAATATTGGTTTTATGGAAAATTTTTTTAAATTTTAAATGAAAACACAAATCACACACTTACAAAACACTTCTTTGAACAAGTTTGAGTAGAACAACTTGATAAAAACTGCATCTAACGATTCAGAAAAAAAGTACTTTACTTATGATTGTTCATCAAACGCGATCCGACACACAACCCTTCACGAAGACAATAGCTATAACAGTGATGCTCCAGTTTGCGCAGTGTGCAGTACTCTATTCCATAAGGTAATACCGTAAATATATACGGGGTGACCGGAACCGCTTCCTATTGGTAAAAGAGGAGTGGCTCGTCGGCCAATAACAGATGAGAATGGGATTTCACCCCCGCAACATTCACCCCAAATGTAAAATATCGTGATGTAAGTGAAATCAGGAAGGAAGGATACGTCAAAACTGCAGGGGGGTATCGCTTATAAATCGCGACATATAACACCTTCCTCTAACTTCGTCCCACCACTATACCTATTCTAGTTTCCGGTTTAAAAAGATATGTCATAGTCATCTGTTCTCCATTAAAACGCCACCTCGTAACTTTGACCTTCCTTTCGGATCCTATATGTATAGAAAAACTGTTAAAGGATTTTTATGAGAAATCAATAGAAAATTTTTTATTAATAAGCTCTTGTCTAAAAATCAACACTGAACGAAGAATTATATATACCTATAGTGATGAACTCACAAAATAAGGAAAGCTTCTTCTGTTCTGTCCTATATACAGCTTGTACAGAAAGAGAGAGCAATTATTGCATTTATGAAAATGCCAATCAGGATGGGTAAAATTTAATTGTAAAAAAGCAGATCAAAATGATCGCAGTCAAAAAATAAGCGAAGCATCAACATCTTCGACTAATAAACATAAATATAAGACGACGTGGAATACTTAATGCCTTCTTTTAGCGACTGTGTGTTGATATGTATATAAATATTAAATACAGTTGTGACAATAATCAGGGTTTAAAAAATTGTTAAAAGTTTTATCAGAAAAATTGCCAAAAAATAAATTTCACAAGTCTGATTTTCTAGTGCACTATTATACTGACTGAAAGTGCCCTGGCAGATGTTATTATATATTCACGCGTATATATCAAAAAATAGATAAATAAATAAATAAATAAAATAATAATTAAATAAATGAAAATCAAAAAAGCTGTTTATTAGGTCGTTAAGATTTTCCTAAATTCTTTTGTTTTTTATTTATTCACTTCATACTTGGCTTTTAAATTTTATGAGACAGAAAATGTATTTTTATTCATTTTACTGATATATTTTGGTAATAGGAAATTCATCCTAGCTCTATAAAATATTCGTGATTAAGTTTATCAATTTCATCTTGAATGATGAATGAAATTTTGTTTATTTAAAGAAAACTAAAGGACAATAAATTCAATCATACTTTAACTTTGGTATTATAATTAAAAGTAGTAAAATTGAAATATTTTTTTGAGTCAAATAGAAAGAATTAACTGCGGAGCAATATAGTTAGCACCGTGGACCAAATAAGCACGTAGCGATCACTCGATATATGGACGCGAGTATATAGGGATCTGGTCAGAGCCACAGCAATTAAAATTTCTGTTCGGGTTTTTCTCTAAACTGAATAACAGATTTAAAACAATAAAAAGAAAAGAAGGTTCTCGAAAGAATTTTCGCTTTTCGACTTTAAATTCTAAATTACACTAATATTTGAATTTGGCTTGGAGATTGAAAATTCTTTGAATCCATTTTTTTTTTTTTGGTTTCCATTCGATTGTTTGTTCAACTTATATGACTTCTGTAACATCGAATGTTTCGAGGTCGACCGCATCCACATTGTCTAAATTCACGGCGTGCCGCTTCAAATTAGTCGAGGATAGAGAACGATTAACGTTCAGCAGGGGGTTGGTCGATCCTGCAGGGCGCATATACAGTGGCGTGGTGTCGTGCCCGGTTCCCATGAAGGTCCGTTGGGGGTACATCGTTGAGCCATATGGTGGAACAAGTGTACTGGGAGATTTAAATAACCGTTGTACGATCACTTCTATAATATTTTAACCTAACTTAATTCACCTTCTTATCCTTCAATAGGTTTTATAATGTAAAAAAAATTTATAGAGGATTTTTGAAAGTTGCCATAATTACGAATATAGACTCTTGCTGACAACGTATCATGCAGGCATCTGATTCCGTTTGTCTACTGCAAATTGACTTGATAAATAATGTTAATTCGAAGTTTAATAAGAATGTCGAAGGCATGCTGCGGAAAGTCAACAGGTGGGATCCACCAACAATACCCCCAGCTAAGTCGGTTGCACGCCGCTGCATGGGAAAAAGTAACGGAAATCAATGTTCTTTTAAACTTTGTATAATAATGTCAACCACCATGAACTCAAAAATGAGAAAACATATCAAACAATTACATTTAATTATTATCTGGATTTATAAAATAGATAAAATTTATTTATAAAACCTATAAATCCATAAGAAACTGGATTTTTTTAAATTAGGGTAAAATGGATATTCAGAGGGAGGTATTATTCCCCCCGAAAACTGCATTATAAAATTGATCCTAACGTCAAATAGACGCGTCATTAGGCCAATAGCATGAATCAGATATAGGGTTGATTTCGGGTCTGATGCAAAAAGCTTCTTCCCTTCCTCCCACCCCCTTAAAAAGTGTCGCGTGCGCCTTTTGTGTGGTACCCCTTTTTCATCCGCGTATGTTTTTCCCTCAACTCTGTCTGACCCCGGTTACGCGCGTGTTAATCGACAATGAGAGTCATAAATTATTTCTCTGCCCTAATAGAGACGTCGAGAAAGTGAGACGAAAGATAGGGAGAGGAGGCAAGAAACACGAATTACGCGTGTATATCAATAAAAAAAAAACTATGGCGGAAAATCAAAGTCATAATTCATATTAACAGCCTCTGTCAGTTGCAGACACACCTTTTTTTGGTTAGTATTATCAAGTAATGGTAAAGGTGGCATCCCCTTCAAATTACCACAATTATGACACTACAGTTTTTATTAACTTGAATGTCATGCCATTATTAATAATTTTACAGAAATCAATGGATTTCAAAAGACTCAACAGATTTTAAAGAATTAAAAAAAAATTTCAAATAAATATCAATGGCTCTTCTATATATGTAGGATTCTAATTTCACTAAGTTTCATTAAAATCGGAAGCATATGTATAAATAATTGAAAAATTTCGAAAATAAAATTTTCTAATTGCCCCCTTAAAAAATACTTCGAAAATTGTTTGCGTGAACATCGTGAAATATAGTATCATATACCTTATATGCTGGATTGATTTTAACGATTCCGAAATTTGTTTATGAAGTTGGCTACATTTTTACGATTTCGTTAATTGAGTACTTCCAACTTGAAGGTTTATGATTTCCTCTACTCGACAATTGTCTCGCACGATGGTACCTGGTTTGGAAAGGGGAAAACGTTATACGAGATCCAGATGTCGCGACAATTAAAACAAAGCTTATTATCAAACTTGGACGATAGCTTCGTTTGCTAATTATTGCAACTTCAAAGAGAATACACTGTTAAAAAAAACTGATCAAAATTTAATATACTGTGAGTAAAGTTATTTGCATACACCGTCAATTAAATTTAATATACCATTATATTTTAGAATTAATATACAGCCATATTAAAATTAATATACTTTATATTAATATTAATATATTTTATATTAATATTAATATACTCTATATTAATTTTAATATGGTTTTATATTAAAAGTTTTATATTAAAAGTTTTTATATTAAAAGTACATATATTAATTTTACAAACATTTTTAACAGTGTATGTTATTTATCACGAATAAAATTTAAGTTTCTCTTCGCAGCTTCAAATATTTCCCACAAGGCTTGATCCAAGCACATATTTTTCATTAAAAAAATTTTTTTTTTGTTTTTTTTTTTCTTGTAAAAAAGAATATATAAAATATTTTTATATCATGTGTCAGATTTATTTAAAAAGGTAAGATTGAAATTAAATTTACGAATGTGTGTGTATTTTTTACTATTACTTGGAGATACTTTCAGATACATAATTATGTCACTTTGAGGACTTTTAGGTATTTCTTATTCGCAAACATACTCGTTTTCTTCAATTGAAAACATTTTTCATTTAAAAAATAAACTTGTCAATTCTGAAAATTTGTTCATTAAAACTCCCGCCCTTTCCTCGCAGCAAATCCTTCTAATGATACCGCGTGCTCGGAATGCCGATTATAAAATCTTAATGAAGGAGCACATTTTTATGGGACAATTTTAGTGGAGCAACTTACCAAAGCAATTATAAGCGCGACCCTGGGAGCGATGTTAATTTCTGAAAATTAATTAAGACACTAAAGTACCCGTTCCGTTTAAAAGGGTAGGAGGAAACAAGAAAGAGCTTTTTTTTAAACAACCTCGTTGCAGAAAACGTTTTTATCCCTCTCGAAAAATGATTATCGTTTGATTATTTTGATCAAGGTTCTATTTTTGTCCTTTACGAAATTTAAATAATTTTCATAATCCTTATTTATAGCTATTTTGCAGTTCGATTTATATTTTATATCAAAAGGCGTGAGAGGTTTCTTTTTAAATGAATCTACAGCTAAACGGGTGAGATATGTTATAATGGGAATAATGATGTCAAACAAATGGCAAGGGCGTGATTTCGACCCCCGTTCAACCCTTACAAAGTTGCAACTTGAGGCATCTGCGCTCAGCTTCAGGATAATTTTTCCTTTTTTTCGCACTGTGGGAGGAGGGTGGTGGGGACAGACGAAATCTGGCTTTAACACGCCTACGTGGGTTGTGTGTCGTCGTTATATATAACCATATAGGCACATTGAAATAGCAGCTCAACCTCAGATATAATGTTTCGCGATGAAGCAGCTTCTCATTGTGACACGTGCGTGTCTTTGTATCGCCGGGCTTAATGTACGTACATTTTACATTTATAATATATACGACGCAGATTTACACCTTTATTCTGTTAAGGTCGTTTCATCACGACCAGTTTAGCGATTGATGAAATGATAAAATGACGAAATGATTAGTTGTTTTTTATGTTTTTTATTTATTATTTTTAGGTGCATATTTGATTTTTTTTTTCGATTTTACTCCATTTTTACTCCATTTCATTTATATGTAGTTATACCTATTCCATCACATTTCATTATATCGTTTACATTATATCGTCTTCAATTTCAATGCAATTTAATCATTTTCATTCTATTTCACCTGACTGTAATCAATTTCAATTAATGCGTTTCTTACTTTCCTCTCTCTCAGCTATTTTATCCCATTATTACGTTTCATGGAATTATATTTCAAAAGATTTCTAAACATTTTAATGGATCTTAAAAGTACTCAAAAAAGAGTTTGAGGTTTATCAAAAGCGCGAGATAACAATATCGTTTTACACATCCAAAACTTTAAATTAGTAAGAAGCTAATTACTAAATTGAAAGACGTGTATTAGGCATCGCTATTGTATCCAACGATTGGAGAGGAGGTATAAACATGAGTGGAAAATAATTATGTGAGCTCGTGCTGTACTTATAGATAATCGGGGCGTAATGTACATTGCACAGGGGTTAATACTCAACGGCCGCGACTGCCATAGCCACCAGGTGAATCACGCCAAAGTCACGGGGCATGACGAACGTCGCCGACGCCGTCGTTATACATATATATACGCACGTATTTCGTACAAGTGTATAGCATATGTCATGTATAAGATACGCGTTCACGTTCACAACGTTATACACAATTGAGAATATAGCTCACAGTATGTATACAAGTATATATATGTAGTGCAAGCCGTGCTTTTCACGATTCACGATTTTGGATTTACCCTCTGCGGGCTCTCATATCGTCGCGTCACTCTATAAAATGTAACACCTGCCCCGGGGCTAATCGTATGCACACGAGCTAGCTGGGGCAATGTCGATTCCTATCGGCATGCAAAGACATAAATAGAGAGGCACAAGAACGGTTTTTTAACTCACCGGTCTCTCGATCGTTCCTGTCCTCGGTCGTATTTTCTCCCAACAAATCTGGTAGCTGAAGAGGTTCTCGAAGTCCTAACAATAACTCTTCACCGGCTGCCACTTCTCGTACTGTTTCGTACACGACCTGCAATAAATGATTAAACTAATTTTTATGACATGATTTCAAAACGAGGAAGAACTTTTTACATATTATGTACTCGAAAACATTCTCATGCAAAAATATTCTCCCGAATATTCGAGAACTTTATAATTTAAGAATTAACTTTAAGGATTAATACAAACAATGTCAAAAGTTTTCAAAGAGGTTTTGAGAGATTTAAATAAGTGATTCTTAAGTTCAGAGAATATGTATGTATTATAAGACTTTTATTTTTTAATCTATAGGAAATTATTTATTTTCAAATATTCTATACACATATAGTATATTTGTGAAATATTATAAGGACCCGTGTAGAAATTGAAATGGGGAACTAGTCTGGCTCCCGAGTAGTTGACCCCACTTAAAGTCGGGGGCTAGTCAGGTCATCTGACTAGCCCCCGACTAGTAACGTCACGCTCGATTAGTCGGGGGCTAGTCGGATGACCCGACTTGTCCTAGTCGGGATCTAATCGGGTACTAGTATGGGTCCTATAATAATACGTCAGTCCTATAATAATATATCTGAATTTTCCACTACTCTTTCTTTATTATTTAGCTTAAATTTTCTAAATGTTACTTAAGTTTTTCCACCAGTTTCTCCCAGGTAGAAATTCACGACTGGCCCAGTACTGTCCAGTATATTACTGCCAAACTACTGGTAGAGTACTGGCTATTATAGTTGTCGTAGTTACTGTTTACAAAAAAAAAATTTTTTAATAATAAGCACTATACTTATGTTTTAAATTACACAATGACACGCAAGGTCTCTTACACATATAATCGCACGCTAACACGCTTCGAAAAATCGCACCTCGCTGGGGATCGAACCCCTGACCCTAACATCTTAAACGCACGCCCTAACTGCCTGAGCTATTTAACCACTTGGAGTTCCTGAACAAAAACTCAACTAAGCTCTTATTCAATGAAAGCCAGAGATAATTGCAAGGAATATAGCGATAGATATTTTTTTTGCTTTACACATTTTATGAATAGGTGTTTTCAAAAATTCTTCAATTAAAATTTTTTTAAAATTAATTTTCGAAAAATGTTTGTATTCGCATAAATTCAAATTTGGAAAATTATTGTTTACGAGAGAATTTGTTTATATTAAAGTTTTATGTTTATTTAATAGTGACAATTTTGCATTAAAAATATAATTAAAAGTATGGATTTAAAATTCTTTTCTTATGAAAACAAAAAAATTGTATAAGATTAGGCTATTATAAAAAAATTAAAAAATTATTGTTAAAATTCTCAGTTTTTCAGAAAAAAAAAACAACCCTTTTTTTGGGATATTACCTTATTTTATAACACCTCTTCGGAAACTCGAACACAAGAGTAGCCCAACCAGAACCCGACTAGCTCACGGTCGGAGCCTGAATAGCCCCCGCCTAGCAATTTTGACAAAAAAATAGCTCAACCGGTACCCGCACAAAAATTAGTCAAGAAAAAGGCCCGACCAGTCCCTAACTAACCACCGACCAACCTCCGACTGGAATTTGGATAAAAAAAGCCCAACTAACCCCCGACCAGTCCCCGACTAGTTACTTAGTCAAAATAATAACCCAACTGTGTATAGGGGATATAGTAACAAGGACGTATATGTAAATTAATTAAAAAAAAAAAATTATTTGAAATGTGGGAAGAAGCTCTTCTGCCCTCTCCGCGTTTCTTCATATTATAAATAATATACATATAATATACTATTATAAAAACGAAGGTCGCAATGTTAATTTACAGTTATACAGATGTAGTCGCAACTGCACTGCAGAAGAAGCGTGAGTCCGTCACCGAATCCGTCACGCTGCGTGAAAGAAAAGCCACATGGTGGATACTGGCAGGGCGTGTGGGTGTGCTCTAAGCTACTTGTATACAGGCTGTTTAGTTACTAAGTCACCCCTCCGGGAGTTAGGGTAGTTTCCTCACTCGCTAACGCCCCTGAAAATGTTCTGAGAATAGGGTAGGAGTCAGGACGCTCTATCAGTGCCCAAAGTCATCATAATGAACCGATATATCAGGGGTTGTAACGATAGTTTGAAGATAAATATATAATCTTGTATCAAAATCACGTTGAATTCATACGACATTAACTCACTAGGGACTAAAATAAATTCCCTAGTAGTTAAAAATAAAATCTTTCTAATTTGAATTAAATTTCCTGAAAATCCTTTTCTAAAAAAGATATGAATTTCAGACAACTTCACATTGCGTTCCTCATTATGCGTTACCTTTTAGCTAACTTCAAGCGTAGTGCGCTAACCTTATATTGGTCAATTAATTTGGCGCGCGAATTTGAATTGTAATTTCAGTGTCTAAAGACAAAACACGCGTACTCAAGCGCGCGCCTAATCTCGTAAAATATAAAGTATCAAGATGATTAAAACTAGCTGTGAATATAAGGTGTATCAACTTTTGTGCTAATTCAATGAGCATGAACTTTTTGTTTCCTGGAAACTTACACACATCCGGAAAATTTTTCAAGACGACATCATATATATTAGATATATATTCCCCTTGAAATGTATATTGAAAAAAACTTTTGTTTGCGGAAACTGGATTTTGTAACCACACTACAAAGCTAGCTTTCTCTATGAGGAAGCAATTTAATAAATTCCTTATTAGATTTCAAAACAAAATTCATAGAATATTGAAATTTTTACACGATTTATAATTGAATAATAAGACTTCAATATCTATTTATCTAATAATCACCGGAAATAATCAATCATCATCCACATAATTTAATCAATTCCGCGTATTCCTTTGCATCATAAAAATAAACAATTCTAGAGCATATGTCGACTGAAGAATTATTCGTGACGGCTGGTGCCAAGTTAAAATCCCGTGAATAACTTTTCGCATTCTCTCATTAGGGAAACTAGCAGCAACTGGCGGTGAACAATAATGCGTCAGTTGTTTCCGTAAAAAGTTAAACTCATAAACTCTAACATAAATGTTTCACTTATATCAGGGGCCACGAATTCATCATAATTACCGCAGGTTATTATGATAGGCTTATCGATTACCGGTAAATTGCTATAGATTCTTACATTTCCGACTAAATTCGTTCCCTAATATGTATGTAGTTTAAAAAATAGGCCAGTTCATCAAACATAAAAATTCTAATTACCTCTCCTCCAATGAGAACATGTCGCATGTTGACTGTATGTGGACTCGCTGTGCTTCGAATGTACTTGAGCCAATTACTCGATTCATGGGAGGCATCAAACCATCCCCTTGCTCCACTTCCTGGAACTCGAACCTTTAACAGATAATACCATTTCTCTACTTATTAATTATTATTCATCTCTCGACATTCAATAATATAATTCAAGAAAGTATAAATATATAATATGGTTATAATTTTATATTATTTAGGAAGTACAGGGCCCGCGGAAGACGTGGGTATGGTGGGTAGTACTACCCACCCTAAAAATTTTAGGGTGGGTAATTACCCACGCTTAAATTTCAGTAAAAAATCCGAAAAATTTACTGTTTTTTTTTTTAATTTTTATATTCGATTTTCATAATACGCAAAATTAAGAAACACCCCCCCCCCACACACACTTAAACCCCGGTCGATCACTACCCACGCTAAAAAAATACGTTCCGCCGGCCCTGAGGAAGAACTGCGGCTTCTGAAGAATTAATAAATTAAGTTTTTAAAAATCGAGTTTACATTCTCTGCCCAGATTTAAATTCTTAGAGCCGATTTAGATTCTTTAGCCTTTATAGTGCTGAACGCATTAGGTTTAAGAGAGAGACTCCTGCTTTTCTTCTTACCCTCCCCTTATATGTATATTCGTTATTGTGCTTCACTCTCATCCGGCTATACCACGAGTCCCTATATAAAAATTTTAGGGCGAGTCAAGTGATTTTTCCAATTGTCTTGCTACACACGCGGTTTCGCGACGCATGGCTGACCATGCGTTTCACCCTGATATACCCTGATATACCCTCAGGATAACACTTCGTAGTTTTCCTATAATATCCCCTTAACCCACGATGTACAACGATCATCGAATTTCATCATTATCCTCGCGCCCCCAGCATACGACGTGTATATAGTTTGCACTTGCTGCCGCTTCGTTAGCCGACGACCATGATTTTAATGGACTTCTTCGGTCTTGCTTAATTGCAAGTAACCCACTCTGAGATATACCAACTGAAAAAGATATATATACTGAAAAAGCATTTCACTGAAGATCAAGTTCAAAACTTTTTAATAATACATCTAGTTATTGTAATTGATCACTTTTTTCATATAATCATATCTATGTTAATCAGTTTTGAAATCTGGTGTAATCTTTCGAAATATTTAAAATTTCTTGAAATATATTTTTTTTTAACAAAATTTCTTAAAATTTTACAAAATCATTTGGTATTTTTTTACAAAAGATACAAAATCCTTTGAAATTCTTAAAATTTTTTTGAAATCTAAAAAATTTCATGACCATCTTTAAAATTCTTTATTTTGTTGTTTGTCTTGTTAAAGTGTGCTGTTTTTGTGAGATTGTTTGTTCTTGTTTATTCTTTGTATTTGTTATTTTTTTATTTTCGTTTAGTCCCAAAAATTTCTCGCTTAAACTCTCAAACGCTGTAATGAATACGACGATTCGTCACCGTCTATTAAATTGCAAAGAATACCAAGTGTCATTAAAACGTTACTATTATATATTGTCGATGATTTCAACACGTTTTCACTTTTCCATGAGGGAGCCGCTTTCTAATACAAAAATTCAGGGGCGTGAGTAACCAAATTTTAGGGGAATCTCGCTGATGGATATTAGACCTAAACAACGCGCTACACTTGCAAAAAATGACTTGTAACTTTTATCAAGTGAAAACATATCATTAATTCATAAATAGTTTAATTGCTGTTTATCTTAAATAATAACCTCAAAACAGGCACGTACCCAGGGGGGGGGCTGTCCCCCCAGAAATTTCAGTTTTTTGTAAATTTTTACGTATGATATTCTGATGATGATATTACTTTTGAATCTGTGCCCCCCCCCCTACGAAACAAAATCCTGGGTACGGGCCTGCCTCAAAATATCTGAGACAAATGAAAATATCAAAATAAATAATAGTATGTATCATAAATTTATTACATGTACTATTTTTGTTGATACTTTTTAAGTCTTGATCTGCTTTGAAACAAAAGCTAGCCATCTTACTCATATGTATAATATTTCAGAATTTTCGCGTCTTTCTTCTTTTATTGTGTTTGTTGTTTGTTGTTTGTGTTTTTTTTTTGTTTTTCATTTCTATTCATTGTTTGCGTTTTTTATTTCTGTGTTGTTTATTATATGTTTGATCTTTGTTTTTGTTATTTTGTTTATTGTTTGTGCGTATTGTTTGTATTTTTGTATACGTGCATTGTTTGCATGAGTCATTGATGTGTGCAGCTTTTATGTATTTTTTGAGTGTGTTAATGCATACCGTTGTTTTGCGTATGGAAATAAGTTGTATATGGTTGGCAAATTGAATCTAAACTGAAAATGACCTCTAAAATAATACAGCTATAGCCTAGACAAATATTTTGCGAATGGGCGAATAATAGAGTTCGTTTTGGAAAGAAAAGATAAATCTGAAGATACATGCACCCTCTCCACCTTATCAGAATTCCGTTAGGAGACTTACAACCACTTTCAGCTAACCACTTTTCTACCTGTTATACAAGTGCATGCAGGGCAGTTCCTACCACCTGTCGGGTTTAAGCGCAACTAGGTGAGCATAAAAATCAATAAGATAAAACTCGCAGGTGGATAAGTGCCATTAGGCGGTAAGTATAATCTTGCTTGCTGAACCTACTCTCGAGTACAATCTTCAATTCTTCTTTAAATCTTGAGAGAATTCTGTATTCGCATATACTTTCGACTAATCCGGATCGCGTGTAAACCCGTCTGCTTAAAGTAAACTTTAGAAAACATCAGATGAACCTTCTTAAAAACTTATTCATGCCTTAACACTCTCTTCAATTCTCCTTCATTCATAAAAATTTTACATTGACAATAAGAGTATTTCCAAAAATAACACTCTTTTCTACTGTTATACAAAAGTTGATGAATTTAAGGAAATAAAAATTTCCAGAAATTCTCTTGAATTGAAAAAAAAACAACCAAAAAAACCAAAAAAATTTTTTTGACTTTGAAAAAAAATTCACTTTAAATATTTTCGCTTTCTTTGAATTGACAACGAATTCACTTGAATTAAACGTAAAATTCTTTGAATTTAAAATTAACTGAAAACAATATTTTAGCGTAATTGATATTAATATAAGGGCATATACAGATATACATAAAAACATTTTTAATTTTGTAAAAATGTGCCTTAAATTCTATTAAGTGTCACGTATATGACATTGATCCCATATCCCATCATCAATTATTTATTGACCATATATTTATCCATGCGGGAAAAGCTCCTCATGCGTGAGTTAACGTATCATTGTTGGAGGCGTGATGATTTTGGTGTAATGGACCTGTAGATTTTATCTGTCGTGTTAGCCGTGGAGAGTCTTCCCATTGTGCTTTTGGGTTCGTGCCCATCGCCCAGAACCGCTTCTTAGTGTCCCACAGAAGCTGGAGTTGGAGAAGCCTCGATCGAGCTAGTGCTGGGGGAGCATTATCATGGCTAGAGCAACCGTCTTGCTTGTCCCTTTTCTCGATCTTTTCTTCCTCTCAACGAAAAGTACCCTACTTTGTCCGCACGCGTGGAACATTACGAGTTTTTCGACCGAACTACCTGCCACAGAAATTGTGTCTTTGTAAATGTCTGTAATGCACCTCAAATATATGGTACGTCAAATAAGTCATCCACAACTTAAGTAAATGCGGCTTAAAACATATATTTTATAAACATGTAATATGTATGTATCAATATCGCTGAAATATTGTATCGAAACAATTATTCTAGTGAATTTATTTTCAATTATATGTACCTAATAGAATTCATTTTGAACTCTATAATTGCGGTTTTTAATTCGTCTATAATGTTTTTAATTCTAGGGATTTATTTTGAAATTTAGGGATTTTATGTCGAACTATAATCTGAGCTTTTTTAATTCTAGGCAATTATATGGACATTAATTATTAGTCCAAGAAGTTGAAAATTTCTCACGTGATTTGTAAACAAAGCATATAGATAGTGAGTGCCGTAAAATGATGCTTGAACAGCGCGTGACGAACGAGATTTTTCCTTTTTTCCATCCTCAACTTTTGAAAGGAAGAAGAAGACGTCGAGGAGAAACGCTGCTTTAAATCTTTCCCAGCGGGAAATTTTTCACTTTGTCGGCGTGCGCGGACATGTGCGGACAATTCCTGCGGTAGATTTGTCTCCCCGAGAATCTCGCTCATTCCGATAATCGTTTTTCTCTTCTTAGGAGCCTGCTCAAAATGTTTCACAATACACCGAAAATAATGTCCTGTCCTGTCGTAAAACGCGACACATATAAATTGTGTCGAGACAAGATCCCGCAAAATCAGCGTGGATTACAACATGATTCAAAAGAATCAAAAATTTATTTTCTTTTATTGAAATTTTCATTTATATTTGTGCCGCTTTTTTGAAATTCACAATTCAGTCGCGGTAGTACGCTAGGAAATTTCAGTAGTGTAAAAAGTTTGAGAATACTTTTGAATTGTTGGCGCGGAATTAAGTATATAAAGTGTGACCAAAAAATACCAGAAAATATAGGAAAGTTGCAATTGTACAAGAATTCAAAGAGAGCTTTTCTGCGAATTTTCTCAAAGAATATCGCGAAAAATGTAAAATCTGTCAGTATAAAGAGATTTTCCGTATATATCCCTGGCTCTGACGTTATCTGCTTTAACGCCTCCATTGTGGATCTGGTTGAAAAGAAACCCAACAGAGGATGCTTCCACGAAGATGAGCCCCGGCTGGGTCAGTTGTCAAGAAATTGAGATCTATATCCCCTTTTGTCAAAATTCGACGTCGCATTTTTTCGACACAAAACGCAAACGCTATTTCGTGTCCTTTCCCAATATTAACCTAAAATAAGAATTAAATTTCAATTTTCATATTATTTATGAAGATTCAAATGTTTATTATTGTATATGCGCTTTACATGACGCTTGAAACTATATGTTTTTTCTTTAAGTTTAATTAAATTATATATTTTTTATATATAATTTATATTTTTATATTTTAATTTATTTTTTTATATTTGTAATTTATATTTTTATATATTTTTTAAAATTTAATTAAATTAAATTTAAATTAAATTAAATTACAGCTTTGAATGCAAAATTTAACTAATTTACTTAAAGTTCTATCGACCTTAAGGAGCACATTCTCATCAGGGCACTCGCGCTTCGCGCTCGATATTTGATTTAAACCTCGCGCTCCGCGTTCGGCTCTGTTTAACAATATTTTTCACGATTAAAACGAAAACTACTCATCCTATTGAAAAATGGCCAAAGGAGAACTTGTAGATCTTTTTAAGGCGAATAATTATGTTTCTTATCATTTTCTCTGCATCTCGCGTTTTTTGGCTCAAAATTTGAATTTTCGATTTTTTAAGAAAATTCAAAAAGTTGTTATGCGGATCATATAGGGCGTTCAAAAAGAAACATTCTTCATCTTTAGACTTTTTTTCATATCATGCATTTTTTGGCTTCTAATTTATGTTTTCTTTCATTTTTTTGGATTTTCAAAATGTTATAAGTCTTTTAATTTTTTTTTCATCCAAAAAAGTCATTAAGAAAAATTGTTCGACTTTTTGAGTACTACAAATTTGCCTGATTATAATTTTTATATTAAAAAAAAAGTGGTTTCAAAATTTTTCAAAATGCTCCAACTTTTTGAATTTTTATCCAAAATGGCTGGCCAACGAACTTGACCTTCATTTTAGGACACTAAAAGAGTATACCAAAGGACAATGCAATCTGTCAAATCTTTCGAAAGTTATCGTGCTCACAAACTAAAAATCTACACACACACACACACACAGAGAGAGAGAGAGAGAGAGAGAGAGAGAGAGATTCGTAAAAACCTGTTTTTCGGGTTCAGGGGGTCCCAAAACGTGGACATTTGACAAAAACTGGGGGGGTCAAATTTTACACAAATCTAATACCTCCTCTGATGAGAATGTAAAAATCTTGATAATCTCTCAAAAAAACTATACGAAACCGTTTTGGGAAGATTTATTATCAACAAACATTCCCCGCACAGTTACATATATAGAGTCTAAATCATACAAACCCGAAGTGAAAATTGGTCAAGATATATCAAAATAGACTCATCTCGATAGGGATTGAAAAAAGCTAAAATTTGTATAACAAGCCGGAACGATATACATTTTTGAATGGAAGGAAGGAACTTTCCGGATGATCAGGATGACATGCGGTCGAGTGATCCTCACCGGTTTGCTGTCTGGACACTGTAAGGACATCGGGAACAAAACAGATGATCGCTTCCTTTGTAACCTCACACCTCCAACAAAACCGACGAACCATTCGGATATACGCGTCGAAAGGTTTCACTGGGACACCCGAGTCTTCTACACTCAAAATAATGCTTGCTGAAATGCTGAAATGCCGAAAAACGTTGAACCAAGAGATTCTTCAGTGCTCTCTATAGCCTCTAGCTAGCTAGCTAGCTAGCTAGACAAGCCGAGAGAGCTCCTTTTCAATGGTCGGCCCTTATAATCGCGGCAACGTTCCAGGTCGCATCATTGTAAATGAGCCGCAATGTCAATCTTCGAAAATGCGGGTGGATCGTGGATAATGCTCCGACGCGACGATCGTGATCTCTTTCCTCCTTTTAGAACGACATTTTTCTCTTTCAAGAAAGGATACGAATTTTTCGAAAAGAACGCATATTTGCGCGATTCTATCTATTAGTTTCATACTTTTTTAATTTTATAATTTTCAAATCAAGATTCGAATTTTGCATATATGACTCCAGTAAGATAATGGTTTTATGGATGATTGTAATTAAGAAATAGTTGTAACCACTTTTTGATTTTTTATCGTTTATTTATACTGTTTGGGTTTGTTGCTTGTATTTGTTTCTGTTATTTTGTGTGTTTTTCTTGTTTTATGTAAAAATTACATATCAACTTGACCCACTTGACTCTTGCTGGGAAAGCAATGCAAGTAATGACAAGGCAAGCAGTGCCCTCTGACCCGTATCTAACGTGCAGCAGATGCCTCCCTCGAATTTTCGTGCGAGTAATAATTCTCCCCCGTAATACTTACAAGGGAAGCTACCCCCGTTTGTATCTAGCGGTATAAATTATATCGCAGTCGCGTCAGCCTCAGCCCCTTATATGATCGATCATTAGAGGCCTATTTACCAGAAAATTTGGCAAAATTGTTTTTTCCACCGACAGCTTTGCTTCTGACATTGTGCCACCATTAGACAAATCGAGATATCATGTTCTACCTACTCAAGCGTGAAGATACTTTGAAAAAGAGCAGAATATTATCAGACACGAGATCAGACAAATATATTGTACTCGTGACTCGACTCGTGACGTATTTAATAATCAAGTCATAGTTATCTTCAAGTCTACTTCTGAAATATCCTTTCAAATGCCTTATATAGAATCTTCTTAAACGTTTTAAGAGAATTGAATTTTTGAGAAATCCCATAAAATTAAAATTTGGTAAAACAATTAAGTCTTCGAAATTCAGTCATTATTTGACTGCATTTACATGGCTATATATATATATTTATATATACTTAATACCAAATAAGTAAATTGGTCAGGGAGGGTCGACAAATTATTGTGCATACAAATTTTATATGTTATTAGTAGACTATAGAGGTACAATAGCCAAACTAATCTGGTCCGGCACAACTATATGGGAGTTTCTAAATTCAATATAGACAGAATTGCACTATATATGTATAATGCCGAGGGCGATTTCTGCATATGCAATTTCCAACTAGATATACATATTGAAAATCTGTGAAACTCATCCTTAAAATCCTCTGAAAGTTAAAAATATCGCGTGAAACGTTTTGAAATCTACAAATCATCGATTCATATCTTACATAAAAAATAAAAAACATCTAATAAAATATTCTAAAAATTATAGATTCTCTGTGTGATGAATGCGAAGCAACGACTAAAGATTTAATACCTATTTCTGTGGAAGTGAGTGGTAAATATGTTATGCGGGAAAAAAATTCCCATAAATATAGCATAGAATTCTCGTTTGAAGCTTTTTTCCGAGTTTCCGATTCCAGCAACAGTTTTTGAAAAGTCGAAGTGAAAATAAATTCGTTGAGAGCGCCATGGCAGAAAGGCGCAGTCAATTATATCATCCCTTAAATAACAGGGCTGTTTACGATTCTCGACATCGTACTATAATGTCGACGTCGACTGTCAACTCTCCCTTATGGGGTGACAAAAGGGGTTTCAGAAAAGGGAGAGGCGAGAGGGAAGATGGAAGCACAGAACCGCATTAAGAGATGGCAACATCTTTCCTTAATTTCCTTCCAAAGCTTGGACGAAACGTACGTTGAAACGAGCACAGGCTCCTTATTGACGAAGATCGAGACTTAATTAAAGTTGAATTAATCTCAATCCGAGTAGAAATTTTGCTGTGGTCCCGATCGGGCCCAGATTAGGGAATCTGACCTCGACGCCCAGACCTGGCCTGATCGGGGCCCGATCAGGCCGGGCGTTTCATCAGATTTCATAAGATTTCAACAAGTCTCTGAATTTTATTAGAAACATCATTTGAAAATCTAGAGTTTTCAGCGCTTCTTCGATATGTGCACATATGTTAAGAGAAGAGAAAAGTTAAAAGAATAAAACCGATCGATGGTGAATGATAGCCACATGATGGTCGACGTAAAAATGCTTTTAACGAACGCAGCGTGTTTCCTGTGTACCCGTGGTATATATGCTGTATACACTATATATGTATAGTTATAGGAGAATTCATCTACCGATTTTACACGCACTTTCATAATATGCAGAGCTGTTTCAGGTCGAATTTTACTCTCAATAAAATAGATAATATTATAATACTATATTGTATTATACACGGAAAGAAAAATCCAGGCATTAGTGCGTGAACACATGTCGTGCTTTAATAGCAAGGCATTTCTCTTGTGATATATTCATGGATGCATCTATTAATCGCATGATGCAACTCTACGGAAAATAAGCACAACTCACATGCAAAAATGCCAAGAGTTACTTAGGTTAGTAGCAAGCACTGCTGTGCTCTAATACCGTGAACTTAACCGAGCGAAATTTCCAAGAGTCTCACGGAGTTTTGCCGTGAGTCTCTTTGCGATTTGCCTTTAGGCCACGCCTCCTGCCTAACTGACACATATATACAATACGTGCAATCACAACGCTATTAAAAATCGCATTTTTCAATAATTATATTTACTTTGACACTATAAATGCTATAAATGCGCCGGCACGAACACGAGGTGAACAAAGAAAACATAAAGAAAACGCACTGACGCAATAATGAATCATGCATCTGATCCCAAATTGTATCAGGAGGCGTGGCCTAAAGGCAAATCGCAAGGAGACTCACGGCAAAACTCCGTGAGGCTCTTGGAAATTTCGCTCGGCTAAGTTCAGGGTATTAGAGCATAGCAGCGCTTGCTGCTAACCCAAGTAACTCTTGGCATTTTTGCATATACGTTCGTGGGTTTAGGGCAATAGGGCATGTCTTGCTTAAAACTCATGAAATTTTAGGAAACAAAGCAAGAGGCGCCTGCGATATGCGCCTGACAAATAGTCCATGCGTTAATACCACGAACTCTCTTGCGCTAAACCCCCGATTTTTCTTTCCGTGTATTTATTATTATTCTTTGAGATCTGTGAAAATCCAACAAAATCTTTATTAAAATATCTTGAAATTTCGTAAAATCACGTAAAATCATTTAAAACTCTCTGGATAAATCTCTAAATAATTAAATAAATAAATAAGTCTATGAAGGTCTTAAAATTTTTTTAATTCTGAATAAGAAAATTCTACAATTCTTTTTAGAAATCTTCAAATCTTTTTTAACATTAATATTTCTTAAAATCGAATAAAGAATCGATTCCTATTTTGTTTATATATGCTTTAAAAACTGAGAAATTATGTCTTGGCAACAAACAAAAATTCAGTTCATTACTTAAGCAAATATGTAAATAAAATAATTTTCCAATATATTTTAAAATAAAATCCAAGCGGCATTAATATCTGAATTCTGAAGTTCCTCTTACTAATCAACCTATATATTATTTATAACTAAAAATTCTCCACGTACCCTCGCGCCATTGAATTTCGTCTGATTGTGGCTTCTTCGAAGACGACGTAAAACTCGCAGAGGAGAGCAAAATGCTCGGCAAAACGTGCGTAATTCCTTTGAAGCGCAGAGGCCGAGGAAGTTCTCATATTGAGAATTATCCTGCGAAATGATCAGAGTTCAAGTTGTGTGTCGTTACTTGAATTGGCGAGACAATCGGTGCTACATCAAAGGCGTGATTGTTTCCCGTAAATTATAACCAGAGCACTTACTCGACTTCTCGTTATGAGTTGCGAACAAGTTCAATTAAGTCCGGGAGAGTCGGGCTTCCTACACACGCAGTAGAGGACACCTTTTGCCTCCAGATTCATATAGGGCCACAAAACCACCACCATCATAATAAGGTTCACACCATCGATTCTCGTGTATTATATAGAATATACACTGTACATGAGGGACGCACGAAGGGAGAAATGAGAAAACGTGTTTACACGCGATTTCGAAGATTTCAATTAGATTTTATTTGAATTTTAAAGGATTTCATAAGATTTTACGAAATTTAATAATATTTCATTAGATTTCAAAGGATGTCAAGAGAGAGATTTTTACAATTACAACAAAATTTTAAGTTCTCGTCATGGATTCTCGTGTATCATAAAAAGTATATGTACATATACCTATGTACTTTGCACGAGGGACGATGTGAAAAATGAGAAAAGGATAAAGTAATAAGAGTAGAGCGATGAGAAGGAAAGGGGGAGAAATAGCTGCGCAGAGCGAAGGAGGAACGTTAAGACAAAAGAGCGAAAAGGACTCCAGTAGTCAGGATGGGGCTCAGGGTGATGATGACGTTCGCCATGTTGGCCATGGAAAAGGACAGGTCCACAGCCTTGCTGACTAACACGTGCCTGTTATATGTCCATTATATTTTGATGACAGATAGCAAATCTCGTAGATTTGAATGCCACGTTAGCTTTTCTTTGAAGGGACATCATCGCGATTTCGAACAATTCAAGTGCTTTTCGAGTCCTTATATTGAAAAAAATTGCCATGAAATTATGGTCGTGTTAACTATACCATCGATAGATTTTAGAGGAAAATATAAATAAGCACAAATTAAGGATATTTCAACACAGAAAAAACAAAGTGTGAATCTAACACCAGTTTCAGGGTACTATGTACCTGCAACAAAATTTACTCTCGGTGGTGTGCATATCACCCAACAAAGAGGGTATCATTTCCCTTGGACTTGGGGTATAACGCTGTCAATTGTTTTGATACTTTTGCGGCCAAAACAAAAGAAGGCGCTTTCGTTCCCAGAGTCCGGGTGTAGATTATACCCCACCTTGAAATAACCTGCAACAAATTTTACTCCAGACTTTTTACTGTGAATCGCGCAGGGATCGACGAGTCAATCATCTTACTTTATTCCAATTTTTCCATGCGAATGCCTTGTTTCTTTGTTATCCGCCCTGTAAAATCTTTTGAAAATTTGTTAACTTTTATTTTCAAAAAATTTGACAATAATTAATCCTAATATGCTTTTTCGTTATTATTTGGAATCTCATTAACGTCACACAGCGAATGATGCGTGCGGAAGAACACGAGATTATAGTTTCCTTGAGCGGAAAGAATCGCGTGCTGAACTCATCGGATTGATCATTTGAGCTTCGAGGTCGTTGAAATTATTTGGCAAATTGGGCAGACTGGTAGTGTCGTGTCTACAAGAGGGGTGTGCGAGATTACGCGCGAATGAACTAAGCCTCAGATTGGTTTAGCCGCCACGAAGCGCCGCTTCGTTCGATTACGAGTCACCGAACTAAACGCACCCGGAAGAGTACGTTTTCCTATCCACAATTCGTTTCCCCCTCCCGCATCAGAATCCCTTTTTTTCTCTCTTTTTACGAATCCCTCAGGATCTGAAAAACTAGACCTAAATTCACAGCAGGTGGGGTAATACCGATACCCAAACTAGGGAGTCTCCGCGCAACCCCCTTCATTTTTTTTATACTTTGATCGATTCAATCGTATGAATGAATAAACATCGAATTTAGGGCAAAATTTCGGTTTACCCGCAACCTCTCTCTATCGTTTTTTTTCCTTTCTCGAGATTTTGTGCAATGTGAGAAAAGGATTAAAGGAACGAGGAAGGGAGTTAATTTTTTTTCTTTTTCAATCAATCGATTCATCGCTTCGTCGTCACGAAGCTCGGGAAAAGGATTGCGTGAAGGGTATACGAAACTGATCATAAGATTAGCATTTGGAAAAACTGGTATGAAGTGAGAGAGTTTAGAAAATTATAAATACATATATATGTATTTCTAAAAATGCATGATCCAGAAAACTCAAAATTTTTATATTTTTCGTATTTGAATTTGGTCAAATGAAACTTTATGAAATTATTATGTTTATTATTATAGTTTCTAATTAAATTATACGTGATCAATCTTGCAAAATGAATCCCTACCAAGTTGTCACTATCATCTAAAGAAATAGAAAGTAATGTGTAATTCAATAGTCTAGTTGGTCCAAAATCGTTAATTTTTTCCAATTTCTCAGTGTCACCATATTGTGCGATGTTCTTTGAAGTGCAAGCAGTCAAGCACCATCGTCACCGAAACCATAACCGCAGCTTTGTCTGAATTCACCATTTATACAATTTGTCAACGACATACGTTATAACGGTAGGACGTGGCTTTCCGCACGATTTGGCAAAAAAGTACGTGGGTGACGCGTGCTTGCTCCCTCTTTTTATGCCCCTCCTCCTCCCTTATACATTCAGTTTTTCCTGAGCTCTGATGCTATATATTACATTATACATATATACTTTTTCCCAATAAAAACCTTGTATCTTTTATACAAAAATTTATACCTCCCTTCATACAGGAAATTTAGAAAAACATTTATCTTATTTTCATATATAATTTCATATTCATTCATTTATATATATATATATATATATATATATATATGTGTGTGTGTGTGTGTAATATATCTATTAATTTATACTGTTCTGTTTACGATCAGTTCGGTTGATAATTTGAATAGTTCCAAGAACAAGTGGGTTGGAAATCACGTAAAAAACGATCCTCATGCATCTTCAAGAGCAGAGAAAATGAGAATAAGGGAAATTAGTGCGGGAGTAGAGTCTAAGCATGATATACCATATACACTCATCTCCCGATCGAGGGCACTCCGATCGAGAGCACTTTTCACGCTTGGCTGATTCTGCGTCCCCCCCCCGAGCGTCCCTCGACAACCAACACTGAATTGCCGGCGCTCGCGAAGTCAGTGCCGTGGTGACGTCAGAGTGCTCGCTCGAGCTATTTTAATCCCATTCGATCGAAGTCACTCGACCCCCGAGCGGTGCTCTCGATCGGGAGATGAGTGTATATAAAATCATTCGCCTCGATCTCTGGAGCTCCAGTACTTTTTACCGATCTTGGAATTTCAAAACGAGTCTTTAAAGCATCTTTAGAAGTTTTTATTTCATTGAGAATTGTAAAGAATTTGGATGTTAATATAATGCGATTAATATAATGCAGCGAAGAAAATTAGTCTTTAAGGAGCGACGCAGTTACACTATACATACATATAGTAGTTGAGATTGTGATGCTTTTATGCAAAGGACAATATGTCCAGCCATGTCAGGGCGTATATCGCAGGCGGTCAGCCCCGGAAGCAAATCGACAATGCGAATATGTATTATATTATATGCCAACAGGTAAGCTTACGTATTCTTTATTTCTAAGCAACGCGAGTGTACAGTGGCATTTTTCTCTCGAGTGAATATCTATAATAATACAATTATATAATATAGCATATACAATATACATAATATGTATATTATACTATACTATGGCATATAAGGCCGCTTTTTCTAAGGCGGATCATTATTATTATTAAATCGATATTCAAGGCAAACAAGAGAGGTCGTCGCAAGGCGTTCTTAATTTTTCTCAAGGCGTAGGGTTACGGGGTACGGGTCAGACTAGCCGCCTCAGCCTCCTTGATGTCCGTGACCTTCGCATTTCGCATATTTGAATTTTAAATGGCTGGAAAAAGGCGCCAGAAGTGTCCAGTGGTGGGGGGGGGAAGCAATTCCGCGAGAATCGGCAGGAAACAAGTGACAATCAAAACCGCGGGGATCTTTCTCTTTGTCGACTTGTCATATGCTGACAGCCTTACTTCGGATATCAAAGAAGCCGGGACCGTGGTCATCACGCGAATTTACCGGTCTTGCAGGGATGTATTCAAAAGAACGCACCAGGGAACTAGAAAAAGTCCAACTTGGTGAAATTATATTTATCTATAAAAGAGTTATTTAGGCTCCAAAGAATTTTTGAAAATTTTTTTAATTACGTTATTAAACCTAGCTATCAGTTTTCTTATGATTTCAATAAAAGTCGATAGAATTATAACTACATATATTGATGAGACATGTAGACGACGCCAAAGAAATTTTAAAGATTATATATAAAAGATTAAAGAATAAGTTACGCGCCATGTGGAATTTTGACCGCACTACACGTCACAGGGAACCAGAAAAAGTGTCAATTCTGCAAAATTAACTACTTCTTTAGGTGTGGTTTATTTTTTGGAGGATACGAGCCTGAGAGGCAAAGAACCTGCACAAGATAGTCGAATTTGAAACGAGTAATGCGCGACTGTGATCACACATGTATATATATATATATATATATATATATATATATATATATATATATATTGTGTATGCACAAAGGCATGAAAAGTTTTAACAAAACGATCACCCTGGCACCGCGATGGGCCCAGGGTGTCCGACTAACTAGACCTTTTTTGAAAATCAAGTTTTTGATTGACAGTTCGGCTCCCAGTGCACTTTCTCGTATTATGTTAATAAAGATTTGACACCTTTGTATGTGACTTTAGACTACCAGTGGGTATATTTTGACATTTAAATTTACTACTTTACAATCTTACCTATACTTATACTGGTACTCAACCCTTTTTCATCTCTTTTTACAAATCGTCTGCAATTTGCTATAGGTAAACTTGTTTTTTAATTTGTCATTCATAGAGAATCATATACCCATTATTATACATATAGACACGCATGCTGCTGGGATATGGTTCGTTGAAAAGGTAGCTCTTTTAGATCTTCTTTGCGAGGAGATTTGAATTTTTGGAAAATTGGCAAAATCATCTATTCATGAGAACATGACTATTTTGAATGGACACATTCACATTTTCATACCATTCGTGCCAATATTCACGCGCGTGGAGGTTGATAGATCGTCCAACGAAACGAAGGGGTAGTTTGCTTTAATGATTTAATCTATTCTGTAATCGCCGGTCGACAGTTGGCTCGACTACCTTTTTGTCGGCGTTAGATGGATGGAGCCATTTACATTTTGTCAGTGCGACATGCGCTCTTACTATCATATCTATCACTCCTGACCAATGCGAACTCGTTTCGCACTTGTAGTCGAGTCCAGATTTTAAATTCAAAAATACCTTTTCTTCTCGAAAGTGGCTCAACCGATTTTTATGAAAAAAATATTTTTCGAAGACCATAATATAGGCCAAGTGTCTAACAATTAAGAAAATTAATTTAATTAATTAATTAATTAAGAAAATTATACCAAAATAAAACATACTTGGAAAAAAGATTCAAATAAAACTAGCTGTGAAGTTGTATCAACTTTTGTGCTCATTCAATGAGCACTTTGCTTCCTGTAAGCAAATATGATTTGCTTCCTC
>CAJFCO010000441.1:179494-199037 GCA_904066015.1 Synergus gifuensis
GTTGCCGATTTCTGAGCTTCTCACTTTACATCTCTAGAGTTTGTAAAGTATATGCTACTTCACACCTCTAGAGGTTGTAGAGTATAGCCAAAGGAACAATGTAAGGCATATTTCGTTGGCAACCCTGCTCCTTCTCCAGCATTTTTTGACTGGTAACAGGTAGTAATATCGGAGCATATTCCGAAAATCGAACTTGCCTTAGACTACTCGCTGTGAAAAGTATTGTACTTGACATATGAGAAGCAGACAATCCCCGATTTGTATGATGGCATCACTCGCCTTTGGCTCGTGACGCCAACTTCACACTCATCGGGAATTGCCTACTTTCCACACTTGTCAAGTAAACAGCTAATATATGTATATGATCTCGTATATATAGGCTCTCGACTCTATAGCTTGTACCGTCTTGCATAATAATATGCAAGACGGTACACGCTGTGGCGTGTAATATACATATATGTATATGAATTCTCCATTCGGTGCATATATATGGGGAGTACAACTCGTGCACCCACTTGTCTTGCTGGAGTCAAAGAGCTGTTCGAGGGTTTCTAAATATTGTTGTAATATCAGCGACAAGCTCTCGACACTCGACGTTCATGGCGAACAAACCCTCAACGGGATAAGCTCTCCTCTCTTCTTTACGACAACGACTCTCATGATTCTCAAACGAATCCACGACCGGCTGTTTGCTCACACGATTAGGATAGGTTTTAAGTTGGTACTCTTATCAAGTGATCGACTATTATCCTCCAGTAAACTGCTTCTATTAAATATACTCTATACACTGCCAATTTTGTGGTAAATTGGCGGTGCGCAAAATTGATGAATGTCCAAAAACCCGGCGAAATTCTGTCATATTATGACATCACAACAATTAAGAGGGTCCAAAAACTCAAAATACGATTATAATACCCCATAAAAGCTGATTCCAGCTAGAGATTTTGAAAAACCGCGACCCGGACTGAAACTCGAAAACCCAAAAACTCGACCTTAAAGTAACTATAAAACCTGTCCCGAAAACTCTAAAACCCGCCGTTACCTCTCGGTATTAAAAAATCGATCAGAAATCTTTAATTAAATATTAAATTCTTTATTCAGAAAGGAATTGGTATTTGAATTCCAAAGGTTGTCTTTTTTATTTATCATTGGTATAACTGTCCAGCAAGATCTCAAAATGACAGAATTCAACATGGCGTAATATTTATAATTAGGAAAACAGAATAATTCTGAAAAAATTCTCTCTTATATAGATTGACTATAATTTCACCTGCAGTATCATTAAAATTGGAAAACTACTTGTTGTGTTCCTTGATATTTCTCATTTGTTCTGACCCTCATCTAAAAAAATATCAGAGAGAACAAGAATTTAAAAAAATTTTTATCTAGCATATAGAATAGGATTATCTCTATCCTGAAGATTCGATGCGTATATATATATAAGGCAACATCCACTTCCGGGAAGATTCTATATAATTTAGAAGCGCGTTTTCTCATCACAAACCGCCGACACCGAGGCCGACACTCGGGTCTATAAAAAGTTTCAGCTTATCGTTAAACATCTTCCGCTGTGGGGTGTCACAGCACACATAAAAATATCAACTGCCATCCTTGTTTAAATAAATTCCAATGTCAAGAGATAGGTCCTGAAAGCCACTTATTGTGTGTCTAGGATTTCGGAGAGCGTGTCGTAAAATTAAACAGAAAACAGCGAGTAAATATATATAAATGCATGCAGTCTGGCGGTTCGGTGTAAATATCGACTGCAACTTTTTTTCTCTCCTTATACATGAGAGGGTATTACTTTATTTTTTCAATCATATATAATATTATATATATATATATATATATATATATATATATAATATAGACCAAAAATCTGACCTTAAGGGCATGCTCTGCCCGTGGTTTGTGAAAATTTTTTTTCCAAGTAACTTCGGCCAAACGAAATGATATAATATCGCTTTCAAACTTTGGGATATGGGAAATGAGACACTAAATTGCGTTCTAAAATTTAATTTGAGTAGTAATTTTGAAAAAAAAGCTAAGTCAGTAAGGTAGGGATCGGAGTTTTTTTAAAATTACTACTCAAAATAAATTTTAGAACGCAATTTAGTGTCTCATTTCCCATATTCCAAAGTTTGAAAGCGATATATCATTTCGTTTGGCCGTGGCGACTTCGAAAAAAAAATTTTCACAAACCACGGGCAGAGCATGCCCTTAAATCCTAAAATCTCATCAAGCCTGAAAACCCGACCCGAAAACCTTACAGCCGAATAATTCAGCCCGAAATTCCAACATATTACATAATAATTTTAAAACGACTTGTTTCGAAAACCCGACCCCGCGACCTAACAACCCTAAACCATCAGGTTCCAAAACCCGCTCCATCGCGAACTCCCGGCCTAAATTCCTAAAACCCGATCCTGCTTGAAAACCCAAAAATGGATATGACATTAAAATGTACATATATAAAATTTGTGTCGTTTTTCAGGAAGCAGCAACGAAGGCGAAACGGCAACAGGAGGTGGAGCGGATGTCGGTGGCGACGGAAGCGAAAACATAGAAATGGAGGAACTTAACTTTTCGCGATTATACAGTGGCAACAGTAATCCCATTTTCCGTGATCTTAAGCCCCTACACGCAACCAGTGCGCACGACCTGTCTCAGGATTATCCCCCTGCTAGGTCCACATATCAACATGATTTTTCCCCCGTAATGGAGAAATCAACTTACGAGAAAGAACGAACGCCCTTTTCTCAGGATAAAGAAGACGAAAAGAAGTCCTGGGACTACAGTGATAAGAATTTCGAAGCTAAGGACTATGTGAAGCCTTGTGAGGCCTATCAAAATGATTACCGTGAGTATAAGAAAGAACTTTTTCAATACGTTAGTGATCTGGAAAATAACTTCGGGTCGCATCGGCTTTCAAGTTTACAACACGCCGGCCCAAACACTCTCGAAAACTCGACGCATCTCAAACAGAAACTTGAATCTTAAAATTTGATCTTTCGGGTCCGCTAGGGTTTTTACATATACATATGTATATATTATATATATATACACATATATATATATAACATATATATATAATATGTAATATATATATATATATATATATATATATATATATATATTTCGGGCCGGGTTTTTTGGTCATGTTTAGGGTGTATTTTCGACTGCTCGGGTTTTTACGTTGAGTTTCGGGTTTTCTTTAGTCGAACTTTCAAGTTTTTTAGATCGAGTTTAAGCTCGGTTTTAGGGTCAGTTTTCGACTTGGGTTTTTGTTGTGAGTTTCCGCGCTTTTGGATCCAATTTTTTAGTTGAATTTTAAAGTTTCTGAATCTATTTTCTGGTGTTCGTGTAGGGTCGTTGCAAATCCGAAACCGACCGCCGGGGCCCGTGTTAATATTTTTTTAAGTTAGCACATCCCTCTATTAAATATATATATACTCTATTGAAATTATTTCGGCGTTTACAGTTGCTGTGATAAAACAAGAACCACTAGAACAGAAAGAATCATCAAATCGTGATTGGATATCTCCTGTGCCGGAAGTGGAAGTTGGAGGTTCTGGACCTGGAGGTCCTTTTGTTCGAGCACGCAAGGACATTCCTAGAGGAGCCAGATTTGGGCCATTTCGTGGCAAATGGGCCACTCAACCCTTTAATCCTCGTTACGCCTGGGAGGTGAGTCTTCTTTTTAAATTAAAAATCAAATTACCATTTCTGTTAATTATTTACGGTAAAAAAGTACCATTCGAGAAATGTAATGGGATTCCAGCAATAGCACTCTTTTTATTCGGATACATAATTAAAAACCGCTCTTATTACAATCGCAAATTGACAATCCAAGCCCGTAAATCCATAAAGTAAAGATAAAATCTGATCCAGAGATGTGAATCGAGACCGGAAGTGAGGAGACTACAGATTAATTGGTAAGGTAGGGAGTAAGGATTCACACATGAGTCTAATGGTCCGATATCATCTATAAAATTGGGGACTCGTGGAACCGTTTGAAAGATGATCGATCTGTTTATAACCAGGGAAGGTATTCTGCAGGAATGCTTAGTTCTCTCCGGTGTTCTCCTCGCAGAGCCAATGGATGAGCTGGGTTTCCTATCCTACAGCTTTTATCCCTGGTATTATCCGGCAGATGCCGAGGACAGAGTCGTCTCTTAGACGCGACAGCCACCACCTGGTCGTTCGTTCGTCTATGAAGTGTCATCGCGCTGACAGATCTAGCTGTCAATTGGCGCTGGACACCTTATACCTCTCAATTCCAAACTCTCGCACTTCCATGGCCCAGCGAACCACCACTCATCACTTGAAAAATCGAAGAGTCCAAACTTTTCTGATCTTATTCGCCTTTTCATTTTGGAACGACACTGTGAGGGGAGATAGAGAAAACATTCTTGTCTAAATCGATTTTGAGGTTCAGTAAATTTCAATACAGAGTCTCGGTTAGAGAGTTATAAAGTTGTTGTGAAAATAGTACAGTGGTCACTTTTGTATCTGGAAATGAAGTGTCAAATTTCGATGTCTTCTATTGGTCGAATTTTTTTCTAAGTTTTCTGGGTCATTTTCCTATTTTGCTGATCTCTACAAAATATATATATTTTTTTTTTTCATCAAAATCTGTTCAGTCATTTTCCAAACAAAATTTTTTTTTATGTCTATCGCACCTCCATATAACTTTTATAAATGTTCTCGTTCCAGGTTTGAATTTATACAACAAGTTGCTAACCATGTGTCATACAAACACTAAAAAATATTTTCAATTTTTCTACACTTTTTTGCTTCCTCATAGAGGAAGCTTTGTGGTGGTGACAAAATCCAGTTTCCTAAAAAAGGTTTTTTTCAACATATTTTAATGTCAATATATCTAACATGATGTCCTGAAAAATTTTCCGGATGTGTGTGTGTGTGTGTGTGTGTGTGTGTGTGTGTGTGTGTGTGTGTGTGTCACGATCCAGCAATTTCTTGAAAACGCGTAGAGATAAATTGATGAAATTTTGCATAGTTATTTCATTATACACCTAGTTGAATTTCTTACAATGGTTTAACAAAATATTTAATTTTACAAGTTTTATGTACTTTTATAATTTTCTTAAAATTCATTTTTTCACTATAACTTCTCAAATAATCAAAATTCAAAGATGATGTAAGGAAAACGTAGATTCCTTGTGTCGAAACGAATCGATTGACCTATATTATTAATGCATTTCATTAAAAAATAACAAAGTTATGGTTAATTGTATTTTCAAAAATTAATTTTTCGACTGTAACTTTTCAAATAATCAAAATTTTGACTTGACGTAAGGAAAATAAATGTTCCTTGCATCGAGACGAATCGATTGGTCTATAATATTATTTCATTTCATTGAAAAATAACAAAATTATTGATCTATTTAATTTTGAAAACTTTGTTTTTCAACTATAACTTCTCTAATATGCAAAATTCGAAGCTGACGTAAGGAAAATAAAGGTTCCTTGCCTCGAGACGAATCGATTGACCTATAAGATTAATGCATTTCATTGAAAAATAAGAAAATTGTGCTTTATTGTAATTTCTAAAAATGAATTTTTCGAATATAACTTCTCAAATAATCAAAATTTAATGTTGATGTAAAGAATAATTAATGCTTCCTCTATGAGGAAGCAAATCATATTTGCTTACAGGAAGCAAAGTGCTCATTGAATGAGCACAAAAGTTGATACAACTTCACAGCTAGTTTTATTTGAATCTTTTTTCCAAGTATGTTTTATTTTGGTATAATTTTCTTAATTAATTAATTAATTAAATTAATTTTCTTAATTGTTAGACACTTGGCCTATATTATGGTCTTCGAAAAATATTTTTTTCATAAAAATCGGTTGAGCCACTTTCGAGAAGAAAAGGTATTTTTGAATTTAAAATCTGGACTCGACTACAAGTGCGAAACGAGTTCGCATTGGTCAGGAGTGATAGATATGATAGTAAGAGCGCATGTCGCACTGACAAAATGTAAATGGCTCCATCCATCTAACGCCGACAAAAAGGTAGTCGAGCCAACTGTCGACCGGCGATTACAGAATAGATTAAATCATTAAAGCAAACTACCCCTTCGTTTCGTTGGACGATCTATCAACCTCCACGCGCGTGAATATTGGCACGAATGGTATGAAAATGTGAATGTGTCCATTCAAAATAGTCATGTTCTCATGAATAGATGATTTTGCCAATTTTCCAAAAATTCAAATCTCCTCGCAAAGAAGATCTAAAAGAGCTACCTTTTCAACGAACCATATCCCAGCAGCATGCGTGTCTATATGTATAATAATGGGTATATGATTCTCTATGAATGACAAATTAAAAAACAAGTTTACCTATAGCAAATTGCAGACGATTTGTAAAAAGAGATGAAAAAGGGTTGAGTACCAGTATAAGTATAGGTAAGATTGTAAAGTAGTAAATTTAAATGTCAAAATATACCCACTGGTAGTCTAAAGTCACATACAAAGGTGTCAAATCTTTATTAACATAATACGAGAAAGTGCACTGGGAGCCGAACTGTCAATCAAAAACTTGATTTTCAAAAAAGGTCTAGTTAGTCGGACACCCTGGGCCCATCGCGGTGCCAGGGTGATCGTTTTGTTAAAACTTTTCATGCCTTTGTGCATACACAATATATATATATATATATATATATATATATATATATATATATATATATGATTAGGGCAAAGTGGACAAGGTCTGAGAGTCTTTTGTCTCACTCGTGGGAAATACTTTTCAAACATTTATTCGTTTAAATCAGTAGAGATTTCTTAATTTGACTAAGAACAAATTACGCAAAGTAAAAAATCTTGTATTGTGTTGTGTCAATTTAGAATTTCTTAATTCTCTTTTAGAGAGAATTAAGATTGGTTTTTAAGTGAAAGTTTCACAAGTTTCTATTTTTAAAATAACTAAGAATTTGGAAAGGAATGTTAAAGTAATAATGAATTCCTTCATCCCTTCAGTATAGTCGGTCATGGTTGATACAAAAGTGTCTAAGAATATCTATATATAAGCGAACCTATTTTCTAAGAATGTAACGAGTAAAAAATCGAAAAGCAAGATCTTATCTGAAGCCTATATTTCCCATATTGATGTAGAATTATTGTGGAGTTCTATGGAAAAACCAGAGATATTTAAGTAAATCGAGAGGTGTCGGGGGAAAACCGCATTCTAACCACACAGGACGTCCTGTATGTGATAGGAAGATCCTATTATTACTAGGGTAACTGTACGCCTCCATGAAGATAAGAAACTTATACTTATGAATAATATAATTATTACTCTCTAAATGTTGCAATTAGTCATTCATAACATTAAGATTTCTATAATCTGAAAATATTTCTTCTGAACATTGCTAGTTATCTTTTCCTGTTTTAATATATGAAGTTCGATAAAATTATAGCTGTATATAGAATTAAGAGACATTTATATAGGCTCCAAAGGATTTGTAAAAATTTTCAAAATTACGTACCAAATTTAAGCAATGGTGAATTTTAACTTTAGAAAACGTAAAAAAAAATCAGAATTTGCCAGTTTATATCTTCCGATATTAATGATACTTGGTAAAATTATATTGCGGAAGTTACGCTGTTTTGAATTTTAGCCTGTATATATATATATATATATATATATATATATATATATATATATATATAAATTCCTATTTCTTTATTTTCATCAGATTTTAATGAAATTTCATGAAAATATACATATAGTTCTATATACAAGGAACTTTTGAGATCGATTTTTTTTAATCATCGATATACTTCTGAACTTAAAGAAACAGGACTTCAATGAAGTTTGAAAAAATGTTTAATTTCAGGGGAACTGACATCTATTTTTCCACACACACACACGCACACACACACAGAGAGAGAGAGAGGGGGGGGATGAAATCACTTACCACTCATTTTATAATCGATGTTTCGAAGAGAGAGATCAAGACAACTCATGGATACTGAGTCATCCAAAACTTGCTCCTAAAATTCACTAAAATCACTAAAAAGAGTTCAAGAACTCATAACAATCACAAGTGTTCACATAAAGAAGAAATAAAATCCTCGCTTAAATCTGTCAATATTCGATCTTGGTGCTGCCGATGAAATTCCAAAAGCAAAAACTAAATGACATCTCCACTAGTAAGCATATATAAGCGTTCTTCCATGATCCCGAGTGCGTACCGGAAGAGAGGATCGATGGAGCCGTGATATCACAGCAGGGGGTGTAAATGTTCCGAAAATGTAGTTCGTTGGGGGCAGGGGTCAGGGGAGGGGAGCTTTGAGGGGCAAGGAGTAATTGTCACGAGAAAACAAGGCAAGGCCGAAGTTCGAGACTCGAGTCTCGACTCAAGGATGAAACGAGAATGGAGAACGAAGAGCACTGCTGCGCCGTGTCAGCTGGCTCTAGGCAGACTAGAGAATCCGAAATCTGTTGAGAAGAGCTAGGATGTCACGGGGTTCCCGAGGGAATCCGGGACGATCCCGGGGTGTGGCGAAGAGTTTGGGTCCGAGATTCTGGTTGGCCTGCGGGCGGAGCAACCCTTGAATGCTATTGCATCCAAGCTCCCCACCATACAGAATCGCCGCAGCATCCCTCGTTTTAGCGACAAGGGAAGTGTCGCTTCGCGCATGAGGAAGAGAGAAAGTGCTTGAGTGAGTGTGTTAAAGGGTGAGGGGAGAGGGGCAGAAGGATGGATGGATAGAGAAAGAGAGAGAAAAAGAGAGCGAAAAGAGAGAAGAGATGATGGCAAAAGCAGACCACCAGGCAAGGCAGGCTTGCTAGGATATTTCTCTTAGATCTGAGATTGACGAATAAACACATTGCGTTAAAAAGATAGACCAATAGAAATCAAGGTCAAGTCACCAATTTGGCGACAAATCGCCAATACTGGCAATCCTGCCACCAGGCAGGCCACAAGAGGACCAGGGAACCAGCTCGGGTGATGCAGGATTGACTTGTTCTTTAACCCTTCACGACCCAAAAAATTAATCACATTTTACTATAAACGGCGATGTTTGTGCAATATAAGGTGAATTAAGGAATCTTATTCAAATTAGGAAAAACTTCCGATGTCATGCGGAATTTTAAGAGCTTTCCAAGGATTTAAAAGAATTGCAACGCATTTTTCAAGGGATTTTAAATGATTTCATGACATTTCAAGGGGTTTAGGTGATTTCCAATTTTTTTATAGAATTTCTAAGGATTTTAATTAATTTCCAAGGATTTTATATTGGATTTCAAAAGATTTTAAAGTGTGAAGTCGTTACATTAAAAAGAATCGCAGAATTGCGGGAATATAGTAAGGTTATAAGGTCAAGCGCTGATCTATGGTGAGGCGATCGACCCCACCCCTCTCTCCCAAAACTCATATTTTTTACAATGCACGCAGCTATTGCAAAGCAGCCCTTTCATAACTTTTCAAATCGCCCCCCACCCCTAAAAATCAGTTTCTGGATCCACCCTTGGGGTTATGTATAATCGGTTTTGATATAATATATATTGACTAAAAAATGTTGTCACCACTACTCAGAAAACTTAGTTTTATACGCAGACTAAATTGCTTTAGTTATTGTGTAAACTATAAGAAAATAATATAGTTGTGACTCTTTTTTATTAAAAAAAAAAAAGGTAATGACTAATAATTTCTATCGATTGTATGCTTACTTCGAAATCACCCAGCAGTATTAAGTTATTACAATTGAGAAAAAGTGAGAAAAGCTCGTTAGGGGAGGAAACATTGCATTCATGGACATGAATGTCTCTCAAGCTCTTTATCTTTTTTCCTATCTATACTATAATCTCGACTATAATTCACTGATTTTCTCCCTTCTCTATCTAATTTGTTGATTTTCTTCCTCCTCTGTCTCTCTTTTTTCTATAAACATCTTTGTCCCTAGCATATATTTAGTTATATGCGCTTATGCATGCACTATATATGCATGCCAATTGCTAAGACTTGCGGTAGATCAAGGATCACAAGGATGAAGGAGTCGCTCGTTGAAGATTCAACCAGGCACTCAGGCGAGAGCAGATTGTTAGTGACTTTGAGTAGTGACGATATATATATATATATATATATATATATATATATATAATTTGGCAAATTCAATAAGCTACTCCCTCTTAAGCCTAATTCTTTAGCCCTCTCTTTGTCTATCGCCACGACTTCTTTAAGCTCCTTCAGCTCCTTTGGCTCCTTTCCAACGGTTTTGGCTAACGGTCAAATAATTCGTGATGGAGACCTCAAGTCGAGCACTTTTAATGGGTGCAAAAGAGGACTTGAAGCTCTTGCAGGACGATTTCAGTTGGGAGGCTGATTGCTTTCGTAATTTTAGGTTCCATTCTGCAGATTATAATAATGTTCACTTAATTTCTTTTGAATCCTTTTAAATTCCTTAATAAAACTTGAGTTATCTTCCAAAGATATTTTGAAAATTATAAAAATTACAGAAGTTACGTCATGTTTAATTTTTGTTAGTATGCGTAAAATATTTTAGGATTTGCTAGTTGTCTTCCGATTTTAATGAAACTTGGTAAAAATATAAACTCGAACTTGGATTGCTGTCGCACTTTGGTTGGTCAGTGGATACATATCAAGGGAACGTGCAGGTCGAAAGTCAGCGGCGTATGTACACTCAGAAAAAAGTTTGTTTAAATTAAACAAAAAAATTTGTTTGAAGTCAGATAATTGAACGAAATAAATTTCTTACTTCAATTAACAAAACATTTATTTAAATTTAATAAATGAAGAATATTCACTTTATTGATTGAAATACATAATTTGTTTGGTATATATGTCAATATATGTTTGATTTGAATAAAAAATTTGTTTAATTTGAAACAAATAATATTTCGAAGTATATATTTTTATTTTAAACAAAGTATTTGTTTAATTCAAACAAAAAATATAATGTAAATAAACTTTTAGAGATGTTAAAAAATGACAGTGTCAAAGACTTGTTTGCATTCAAATACACCCGATTCTCAACCATAAGTTATCAGCCTCCGTGGCGTAGTGGGTAGAGTGTCGAGTCAAAGGTGAAAAACAAATTCGCTTTTCAAAAACTTCACCAAAAAGAGACATGGAAGATAAACATATGAAAAATACAGATCTTTATTGGTGGTTACATAAAGATTTTAAAATAACAGATTAAAATATAAAGTTTAAAATGTTGACAAATAGTCAACACACTAAAAATTTCCAAATAAAGAAAGCTGATTAGAATAGTTTTTTAATGTTCATTTTTCTATTCTTTAATAAGGAAAAAAATTCTACGCTGTTCATACCTAAATTAAGCTTCTAATTTAAACAAAGTACAAAATACCAATAATTATAATAGACAAATCTGTGAGATATTATTTTATTAATCATACAGAATGTAAGTACAAACAGTACAAAGAGATACATAGGTTTTTTATGATAAGTTTGTTATAACCTATAAATGTAAATACATATAAATATCCTATCTTAAAAAAGTGGTGTCACGAAATGTCTCGAAAATCTCGCATACATTGTTGTTGCAAACCTGATTGGCTTTTGAATGACTTGAAGTTGAAAGAAGAAAAACAAACTAATGGCGCAAAAAAATTTCAGAAAAACCTTCGAAATACTTCAAAAATTCGTTAAGATTTCTTAAAACTCCCAAAACCTCTTGAAATCCTTCAAAAATTCACAAAAACGATTAACATCATAAATGTCTTGAAATCCAAGTTGAAACTCGTAAAAAGTTTTACAAATTCCTAAAAATATCTTAAAATTTCTTAACATTTAAAATCTCTTAAAGTCTATAGAAATCTTATCAAATTCCATAAAATCCTTAAAAATTCTACAAAATCTTTTAAAAATTAGAGAAATCAATAAAATTACCTGACAACTTTAAAATTCTTTAAACCCCATAAAATACTCTAAAACTGATAGAACTCTCTTGAAATCTTTTAAAATTTGTAAAAACTTGTTAAAATTCTTAAAACCTGTTTAAAATATTCTTTAAATTATACTATAACATTTAAAGTTCCTTCACGTCCTTTAAAATCTAATACAATTATTAGAAATTTCATGAAATCCTTAAAATTCTATAAAATCTTCTAAAAATCATAAAATCCCTTAAAATTGTTAGAAATCTCATAAAATTTCACAAAATTCTTTACAATTTCTTAAAGTTCCTTAAAATACTCCCAAACCCTTTGAAATCTCTTAAAATTCCTCGAAACATCATAAGATTTAAAATCCCTTAAATTCTCTTAAAACGCTGAGAAACCTTTTCAAATCACTTAAAATTTCATGAAAACCTTCGAAATTGCTTAAAATTCGTCAAGATTTCTTAAAACTCCCAAAAACCTCTTGAAATCCCTTAAAAATCCACAAAAATCATTAAAATCACAAATCTCTTGAAATCTATGTCAGAATTAACAAAAATCTTTAAAAATTCATTTAAAAAAACTCTTGGAATTTCTTAACATTTAGAATCTCTTAAAATTCTTAGAAATCTTATCAAATTTCATGAAATCCTTAAAAATACTACAAAATCTTCTAATAATTAGAACAATCTAATAAAATCCCTTACAATTTTACCACAACCTTCGAAATCCTTTTAAATTATACACATTCTTTTAAAAATCATACATGTATAGAAATTCTTTTGAAATCCCTCAATAAAATTATTTGAAAAACTTTAAAATCCTTTAAACCTCATAAAATATTTTAAAACTCATAAAAATCTCTTGAAATCTTTTTAAATTCATGAAAACCTTTTAATATTCCCATCAGAAACTTCTTGAAATGCTTTAAATATTACAATAACATTTAAAGTCTCTTCACGTCCTTTAAAATCCATTAAAATTATTAGAAATCTCGTTACATTCCATGAAATCCTGAAAATTGTATAAAATCTTTTAAAAATCAGAAAATCCCTTAAAATTATTAAAAAATCTCTTGACTTCTTTTAAAATTCCAGGTAATTTCATTGCAATATTTAAAATTCCTTAAAGTCCCTTAAAATTCTTTGAAACCTTTCGAAATGTCTTAAAATTCCTGGAAACTTCACAATAGGATTTAAAATCCCTTAAAATCTCTTAAAACACTCAGAAACCTATTCAAATCACTTAACATTTCACGAAAATCTTCGAAATCGCTTAGAATTCTTTGGAATCTCTTAAAGTTCTTATAAACCTTTTAATATTCCTCAAAATTTCAAAAAATTTTAAATCCCTTGTTAGCTTTAAAAATGCTCTGAAATTTCATGAATTCCGTTAAAATTTCGCGAAATATTCTGAAATACCTTAATATTCTACGAAATCTTTTTTAAATTCCTAAAAATCTTTAGAATTTCGTAAAAATCACTTGAAAATAGTCAATATTCATTAAAATTCATAGAAATCTCTTGAAATACCTCTCCAAAAAATGATGTAACGAAATGTCCCTAAAATCTCGGTTAAATTGTTGTTTCAAGCCTACTCTCTGAATTTGAATCAGAAAAATTTCATTGATTTTTTAATGACTTGAAATTGTAAAAAATTAAATAAATAATCGTGCGCGTAGCGCACGTGTTGGTCTGCTAGTAAAATAAACTTTGTTCAAAAAAAAAAAAAAAAGTAGAGTGTCGAGTTTTAATTCTGCTCTTCCCGCGCGTCTTGCGTTCGAGTCCTGGTTCCGACGCGAATTTCGCAATATCGAAAAAATCAATTTTTCATTAGTTATAGAGTATGTATATTAGATAAATGAAACTATAATATAGATCGATTTCATTTTTTTTCTTTTTTTTTTGGAAAAAAATTATTCATTTATTTTTTTTTCAACTATCAAACAAGAAACTTATTTAATTTAAACAAAAAATTTATTTAAATGAAACAAAATTTTATTCAATTGAAATAAATAAAAACAAATAAGAAATTTATTTGGATCAAACAAACATATGATTTAACCCATATCAAAGTGATAATTTGTTTGATTCAAACAAATTTTGTTTGATTTAAACAAACTTTTTTCTGAGTGTACCAGTATAGTGTTCCCTTTGCCGAGACGAGCACTGTCGATCTCGCGGCGCTTCTCTTCTCGACTCCTCACCTCCCCTTATCTAATTTTTGGGACCAACCCAACTTTCTCAGAAGGACAGAAATTCATGGGACTCATATCCAAGTTCGAATGTAGTTCCATGAAAAAAACATGCAGATCTGGAATTTCAAAAAGATTAACAAATTGAAAGGATGTAATTAGAAATTCATCCTCCGTCAAAACCTTTGTTCCAAAACAGTTTATATATATATATATTTTCTCGATTTACTCAGCCATATATAAGATTTGATACTTATTATTCTCATTCCTCGACCCACGTGCGTTTTTGAAAAATCGTTAAGTCGCCTCTTTAAATATATAAGGAAGTGAATAAAGTGAATAAAACAGTGGGTTGGGAAGGGGGAAGAGAGGGGTTGGCAGAAGGACAAGCTGTGAGTTTTTGATGGGGAAGGATAAAATGATAAAAAGAGAGAAGGAGAGAAGGAGAGAGATGAGAGACGAGGGCGTTCCTCTGGGGGGCAGAGAGTCTTCCGTTAGTTCATCGTCTTCCGGTGACTTCCGGTGGCGGATGCCATTGTCAAGCATTGTCCTGAATTGTGTGCACGCGGTGTATAACAATCGCGTCTCGAGTTCCTCCAGGCAGGGGGGCGGTGTTCTCCTGAGCTTCTACGAGCTTCTCTTGATGTGCTGATGTTCTGAATGCGCGACGTGTAGGCATATTAGGAGCACTTTCGAGCCGTTGCTCTACAAAGTGTGTGTAAACAGAGAGAGAGAGAGAGAGAGAGAGAGAGAGAGAGAGAGAGAGAGAGACAAGCTGGGAGAAGAGTGATAAAAAAAGAGAAGAGAGAAAAGAGAACCAACTCGACTCGAACAAATTATAGACTCTGCTCGACCGTTGCGTTGACGGCAGTCATCTGCTTATAAATGAGAGCTAGAGCACGCTTCAACCTATATATATATTGAGTGATTCGGAAATAGTCCTGCACATTGTTACTTTTCTCATATATGCCTGACATATATTGATGTTAAGGATAAAAAATTACGATAACGATATGAACAACGTTTCATTTGAAGAGGATTGCGAAGTTCTTGAAATGTAATTGAAAATCTATTTATTATAACTCAACAAAATCCTTTTACAGATCTTTTAAAATATTTTGAAATCGTAAAGTTTTTTGAATTTGCATAATTTTAAATCTCCTAAAATATTTTAAAAGTCCTTGAAATCTCTTGAAAAATCTATATATTATAAATTCACCGAAATTCTTTTAAAGCATTTAAAATCCCTGAAAATTATACATGAATTAATTAAATTTTATTATAAAAGAGATTTTAAAGCGAACTTTCACAAAACCTAATGCATTTTGTAATCTATTATACTTACTAAATTTAACTTCTTTTTGGTAAGAAAGGTTTGCATTTGCAATGTGGAATTGCAAGGCGGATGGGATAATATATATCGATTGACCAAGACCATAAATAACGGGAGTATCAAAGGGTTATCAGATCTAAGCAGACCTCCTGCAGATTGAGCGCAACTTCTGACACGTAGAGTGACGATGCCGTAATGTCGAGGCAAAAGCGTGGGATGGGTTAGGGCGCGAAGCTATTAAACTGACAGAAACACTTGCCACCCCTAGATGCCCACCCCCCCACCCCTACTCCCCACTACTTTCATTCCGCGTAGAATATCCGAGCCCGTCTCCCCTTTTCCCTGAAATCCCTTACCGTGATACGAGCGACACCATCCCTTTCACGAAGCCCTTCATCCCTTACTGTAACAGCGTTATTAATATTTTTCAACACCCCAAATTGTCTCCTCTGTTCGGTACTCGCACGATTCGTCTGCAGCTTGCGAAGCAATTTTAGAAGCGTGTGTCTGATTGACAAGATCAAAGGACATCAGGAGAGATAAAAGCAGAGAACAGGTCAATGCTGTCTACTTTTTTTACATTCTTTGATTATTTGTAGATCTATAAAAAGTTCTACTCATCGATGAGTAGAACTTTTTTCTTTTTTTATACATAATTAAATCATTTAGCGCCTTTAAATATATATATATTTTTAAATTATTCAAGTTAATAAACTTCCAGTAGGGATATACAAGAAAAATTTCATACACATTAAAATGTGTATGAAATCGCACATACATATATTTACATACATTATAATTATGTACTAGAACATCACAGCGCGCTTCGCGCACCTATATAATTACTTCACGTTACGCACTTGTGACGATCCCAATCAGATCACGAATAAACTGCGGACACTCGAAAGGTCATCTATATTTTTTAAGAAAGGATAGAGATTTCTCTAACAGAGTACGTGCGCAGTAAGTCTCTGGAAAAAAAGACGCACGATATCCCTCGAATTCGAATAGTCGTTATATGAGTTAAATTAGACGTGTTTAATACGTGTGTGGTCGAGTTTGTTCCTTTTCCTTATTCGACAGGGCGTGAAATTTTTTGAAATGCAGAATTGAGGTTTGGCGCGAAAGTAACGAGGCACAATGTGGGAGGCATATAGTGCTCTCCGCACAGGGAAGTTTATTTAAAATTAATGGTGGACACGAGATAAAATTAATTTAACGGCGAGTACGCTCATGCCGGAGGCTGTGTGCCGAAGCCAGGATCACAATGGCGAATGGGCAAGCGAAGTTATAGGCATCGCAAGTTCCACGGTCCGCGGACGCCACGTACCAAAACATAATTAGCCTGCATAGTTAATGCACCAATATTTGTACTGCTGTCCTGCCAACCAACCGCACGTTTCCAATAAGCGAACACTTTGTTCCGCCGATACTCTGTTGATTTCCCAGTTTTTTTTTTTTTTTACTTTTTCACTTTTTCCCTCTTTATTCTCGTTGCAAATTATAATTGCGTCAATGCATCATCAATGCGAAGCTCGGGATGAAATTATAGCACCAATATAGCCATCACTGAATTTCTCAAACATTAGCGACGCACCGGAGGTCAAAATGTTGAGAGGATTATAATATATTGACTTTAAAGATCTTTGATGTTTCAAGTTATTTTGAAGAAGGACTTGATTAGATCTCATACAGGAATTCAAAGAATTTTAAAAGATTTAAGGGGATGTAATATTCTACCATAAGAGCAAATTAGTTAAACCAATTATACATTCATAATAATAGATATTTTTAGCAAATAAGAGTCAATAAACCTTCGTCTCATTTCGACGAAGGTTTATTGACTCTTATTAGTTAAAAATATTTATTATTATGAATGTATAATTGGTTTAACTAATTTGCTCTTAGGGTAAAGTAAATTCATGCCCTTATTTTCAAAGATGTCGTTATATCTTACCGGATTTCAAAACGTCGTTTCAAAAGGGAATTTTAATATCTTTTTACTGAAAAAGTTTTTTAAAAAAATGTTTTTCAGGTTCTAAATATTGATTACAGATTAAAAATGAGTGAAAACCCTACAAAAAATATTTATTTTAAAAAATCTCAATCATAATTTTACATAGTCTTAATTTACCAATGTTATTCACATTATTCTTTATTACTCTATTGCAATCAATCTTTTCTAAACCTATTGTACCACTTCTATGATTGGATAAAATACGAAATTGATCCGCGGAATGAATGCAACATAATTCAGAGAAACCAGATTTTATTTCTTCTTTAAACTATTTTGCGATGAAAACATTTTACCTGCAGCTATTTGATTTTTTGACTTCTGACGAGTGCTGACAAGTCGCGGTCAGATCTCAAGTTCTTTTCTACTTTTCGTTCCTCGAGGATTCGAGCCACTAACCCTCAAAGAAAAAGTGGCTTTTCAATGTTATCGAAGCCAGAAGGGACCCCACGTCGAGTCCCGGTCAGCAGGTCGTATAAACTTATATAAAGGTAAAAAAAAACCTCTAGACGTAAGTGAACTACTTTTCGCAAGACCAACTGTCAAAAACTTTGTGTCCACTTTTTTTAGAACCACACACCAAGTCAGCCTTAGCAGCATTTTGTGGCTAAAATTTCTTTAGATTGCAATGCGGATTTCTGAAGAGAGAATAAAATTGGATTTCTGAATCGGCGCGTCACTCGTCTCGTTTGTTGTAGATTCTCGAAACAGTATGAAAAAGTGTTTTATATAGTAAAAAAATTACATCAGCTTTGAGTGTATAGTAGACACTTTTTTCATAAGAAAAAGGTCATGAGAATTTTTTTTTAAAATTCGTTGGAACTAATCTTTGATTTCCAAGCGAATTCACCGAGAAAAATATAGTTTCTTATTCTTTTAAGAGGAAAATTCCTTTTATGGAATCCTCTCAAAAATGAGCATATTCCTCTATGAATTAGATTATTTTCCTCTACTTTTAAGAGGATTCCTCTTTATTTGAGAGGAATACTTTCTAGATCGAAAAGAGTAATCCTCTAAAATTAAGAGGAAAACTTTATATACCATATTGTAGAGGAAAACTTGCATCAGAATAAGAGGAATCCTCTTAAACGAAGAAAATATTTTTCTCGGTGTTTCTTCAGAGCAGGAATTTCAAAAAATTTGAAAATTTACAGGGGATATTTAAAAAAAAATTTTGAAAAAATTAAAAATAATTCAAACGAATTTAAAAATATATCAAAAGAATTGCGAGAAGAATTGAAACTGGTTTGAAAAAGTAAAAGAGAATTGAAAAAGGCCGCCGGGTACCTTTGGAAAAGAAGGTGGAAAAGGGAGGTTGAAAAAGGGGTAGGGAAAAAAGGTATGGGGTTTGGAAGAGAGAAATTGGTAAAGGGATTTTGAAAATGGCTTTAAATAAGCAAATAGTTGAAAAAGGATCGAAGTAAAATACAAAGCATGCCTGATGCGGTTAAAAGTTTTCTTAAAAAACAATAAGAATAAGGAAATTAGAATGAACTTTGACTTTCATTACTATAGCTATAGGTGGCACTTCGGGCTGTTTACGCGAAACTTGCTCTTCATTGTCCACCCTCAATCTCGATATTCAACCTTTCGTCGAGTTGGCAGAGAGCGATTGAAGGGCAATCCATGCGGCTCACCCCTCGAAGCATCCCAGCAGAGAACATCAGACGAAGCGAGGGTAAAACTCGAGGAAGAAGGGGAACAGATGTTTTTGAGCGCGAGCCAACATCGTAATCTACGTTCCACAACATCGTAATTAAGGAAAAATGGAACTTCTCTTCTCCATAACTCTAACACTCTCCCTTTTTTTTCTGAAATTTATCGGCCCGCCCTTTCATTTTCCCAGTTTCCTTCCACTTTGGCCAAGGAATTGGAAGTAATTGTAAGTAAGTTGCAAAACTCTATAAAGAATATTTTATTAATTGCTTTCTCATAGAAAAAGCTTTTTATAGTGGTATGAAAAGTAAAAAAAAAACATTTTTAATGCTTTAATTGAACGGTTTTCAGTTGGTAAATGTATAAATACAATGTTCTAATTATAACTGTCCGGATGTATGTGTGTATGTATGTATGTATGTATGTATGTATGTATGTATGTATGTATGT
>CAJFCO010000441.1:213403-228012 GCA_904066015.1 Synergus gifuensis
GCCAACGAACTTGACATTCATTTTAGGACACTAAAAGAGTATACCAAAGGACAATCCAATTCGTCAATTCTTTCGAAAGTTATCGTGCTCACAAACTAAAAATCTACACACACACACACACACACATTCGTAAAAACCTGTTTTTCGGGTTCAAAGGGTCCCCAAACGTGGACATTTGACAAAAACTGGGGGGGTCAAATTTTACACAAATCTAATACCTTCTCTGATGAGAATGTAAAAAAATTACTTAAAATATAAAAATATAAATTATATAATTTAATTAAATTTAAAAAAAAACATATATCTTCAAGCGTCCTGTAAAGCGCAAGCTTTACTAAGGGCACAAGCGCGCGATGAGATTTTTTTATACAATATTTATATGAAACGTGGAGATAATTGAAAGAAGAAGAAGAAGAAGAAAATTAGAAGAACAGATGGAACAAGATAAACAAAAGCCAAAGAAGACGAATAATAAGAACACGTCGAAGAAGAACGGAAAAAATAAAAGTACAATTAGAAGAGGAAGATTATTAAGACAAAGAAGAACAGGATGAAAACGAATAAGAAAAAATAATTAATTATAAAAGCTTCAATGGGGAATAAAAGTGGATAACCCAATTTAGCATTGAAAATTTGAACGGATGATGGACTTTTTAATACCGAAACTTATTTATAGCCCAAGTGCAGAGAATCGCTGGACCGCGACAAGAGTCATCTGAATGACAGAATTTGATCAAAGGCCTATATATTAACTCAGGCGTTTGATGTCTGATGCACGCTGTGCGTTTCACGCTTTCACAATTGACAGAATTCGGAATATTGCGTATATCCTAATCGATATGGAGATCATATGGGGGGATCCAAGAAATGGATGAATTTAACGCTGAAATTAACTGTTGCTGTCTTTTTTGTTGTTTTTGTTTCTTTTAGCTGCTATTTTTATTTATTTTACTTTATTTTTGCTCATTTCATTTGTTTTATTATTAAAATTTCTTACAGTAATAATATTTTGATACTTCAAGTCATATTTAGATTTTGCAATTTTATGGGAAGCAGTCTTATAATTGAAAATAAGCGCGTACGTTTCAGTTTTTTCTTACAGAATAAGATTCTTTATTATACCTATCAATATATTCTTGCGAGCTTGACATTTACGATAAATATAATTAATGGCTCGTAAGTTATTTATCCTCTGGACCACAAAAAAAAAATAAATAAAAATATTAAAAAAAAAAACTTCTAGTTATTGACACTTTATGTTTAAGGAGGCCGGTCGTCTCGCCTCACACTCTCTCTTCTCACAACACGTAACGATTTGTTAGATATGTAGAAATGACTATAAGCTAAACCATTCTGAACATTATAGAAAGCAAGTGATCCATATTCTTGGAACTCTCAAATAAAGAGAGCAGTTTCTCGTTTATGGTTTTTAAATTCGTTCATGTCACATAAGGTAACTTATGTATGGAAACTTTACGAGCGAATACACACTTTTTAATCAATATAGATCAATGCTTTCGATGGAAAAAAAAATTAAAACTCGGGAACCATCCATAAACCACGTCACGCTCTTTATGAGGATGGCCGAGGAGGATAAAGATAATATATTCTAAAATAATTTCTGTCGTTCTAGAGGTTTAATAGCTATTTACTTGACAAGTGTAGAAAGTAGGCAGTTCCCGATGAGTGTGAAGTTGGCGTCACGAGCGTCACGATATTTGACATGTCATCAGTCATACTACGTAGGCACAGAAAATCGAACTTTCCGCAGACGTGCTGGGAAAAGACCTTTATAAAGGTTTTTTTTCATGTTTTTGTAATCGGTATTGTTATCATTGTTGTTGCACGGAGAAAAATGTTTAGTAGATCTCACTGTAGAATAGTATATTATGGACAGATTACTAAACCGTTTAGTAGATTTTACACATCCAGTAGTAAGAATAACTACTGGATGGTTAAACGGTTTAGTAAATCCAACCGCTAGCTTAGTCTGTCCATAATATACTATTCTACATTGAGATCTAGGTACTAAACAATTTTCTCCGTGTGCTCTCTTAAAAATACTTGATAGTATTTAAAACATTACACGATATTTATAGGTATTTAAACATCAGATTTTTTAAAGATTTGATGCTATATTAAAATCACATTTAAAATATGAAATATATGTGATCGAAAAATTGAAAGATCTATCATGATAACATCTTTGTGAAATGCATTAGAGAAACACGTGATGTAACACTATTATGATGTTATGATTTTATGATATTATGATCCTAGGGTTATATGAGACTAGTATAATCTCCGAGAATAATAGTTTGAAGGGATATATGAAAAAGATTCGAATTGTATGAGGGATGTGTGAACGCGATTGGACAATATATACTTATACGTAATTTGAAGCATGTGTTGGTAGAAATCGACACAGGTCAGAGGCAGGAACTCGCCCCTCTAATGGATTTCACTCATTTTTCTCCCCTGACGTCCCGTCTAACAGTGCAAACCGCCCAAACCATCACCGTCTCGCGACGATGGTCTTTAGGGTTGCTACTGTATTCATTCGACTTAAGCATTTCAAAAGAAGTCGCTAAATTAAATTATTTCCGATAATCAAAAAGTTTTAAAATACAATTTATAAAATTCAACTTGTTAGTTAACAGTTTTTCAATGATTTCAAAGATCACAAGAAATTTGACGTTGTTATTATTGTCAAGATTTTTTTCTACTTTCTGTTCTTTTTTTTTTTTATCTCTTTGTTGATTTTGTATTTTTTGTTCTTCATCGTGTAAATACAGGGTGTTTCGCGAGCTCTCTGTATACTTGTACCTACAAAAACTAGAGCAAAAACTAAGTCGAAATATGCCGATATTGGCCCAACAATGTTAGCCGATCTTTGGCTGCCGAAATTGGACCAAGCCTGGGCCATGTGTTCAGCTCCGGCAATTCGCACTTGGGTTTTAAACTACAGAGCATTAAAGTTAACCAATTAGGAGCACGTTTTAAACCGCCATGAATTCATGGTTATTTGTGAGCATGTGTGCAGTGTGTATGCCTTGTTCAAATCTCGTTCTTTCGCTATACATCTTCACGTTGCTTTCGTCGGTGAGTTTTAAATTCTCAAAGCAACGTGAAGATAGTAACGAACGAACGAGATTTGAACAAGACACACACACATACATGCTCACAAATAATCATGAATTCATGGCGGCTTAAAACGTACTCCTAATTGGTAAACTTTAATGCTCTGTAGTTTAAAAACTACGCATTTTTAAGCATTTTTTTATCCGACCTTTCGACTTAGTTTTTGCTCTAGTTCTTGTAGGTACAAGTATACAGAGAGCTCGCGAAACACCCTGTATAATAAATATAGTCTGAAGTTATAGCGCTTTTCTAAATATAGGATTAGAGAAACATTTTCCAAAACAAGTTTAAATGCCTTTCTTCCAACTACTTAAGAATTTAGACCATATGTATCGCATTTAATTAAAGCTGATAAAAGTCTAAAGATTACTGCAATATATTTTATCTCGATCTTTTAATTATGTGAATATAAGACGGGGATTAACCTTATCTTGCTGTGAGACGCGTGCAGACAAGTGGATGCAACGCAAAAGTGTGCTAAATTAACTTCTCTTACTTTTTTTTTTATCAACAACCTAATCCAACCGACAAATGGCAAATGATTAATAAGTGTATTATGAAATGCGTTGAATCTACAGTGTGTCGACTCACAAAAAGCATGCTTATTCACGATACTACTCTCGTAGTATAATATAATATAATATATAATATAATAGTACTGATATTATGATAAATCAGACACTATGTATATATTTAAACATCAGATATTTGCAACTGACTTGCAACTTATAGAATATTATATATTTATTTAACAATTACGTATCACCTGCTATCAAATCCAATTATGTCAGAAGCTACAATTAATATTATTATTGACCATTAGGACGAATAGAAATTCGAAAAAATAAAGTGTGATTAAATCACATTATGTAAATAAAAATTGGAAGAAATGATGACTGGGAAAAAAATAATGATCTAGAATGAAAAACTAGGAATCGAACAAGGAAGTAATTGACTTTCTTTAGGTCATTAATGAAAAAATGTAACCTTGAAAAAAATTCGTCATATCACTATATCAGTTATACAATGTTTTGATGGATATATATCACAATCATGTGATGATCAAGGGCTTAAGATTAGGCGAAAATCTTTTGATGAAATCGATATCTTTTTATAAGTCCCATAAATACGGCGGGAATATTTTTACTTTCTAACCACGTAAAGAGGAAATGAAAATGGAGTTTTTCAAAAATTATCATAGATTTTTCAACAAGTCCAAGGCACTTGAAAAAATGTCAATAGATTTATAATAAAAAGAAAATTATAGTTTAAGAAAACGTAAAAAGATTTAAAGGACTTCGAAGTGTTATAAAAGTTTTTAAGAGATTTGAAAGTAGGTATACATATTTAAAATGATTTCTGGTAATTTTATGCTAAAAAATTTTTAAGGATTTTAAAAGATTTTAAGGAATTTTAAAACACTCTCCATGCTTTAAGAATTTCTAGAGATAGGGTTTTCTATATAGACATTTAAAAATATTAAAGAAAAGTATAGAAGTTACTTGAAAAGATTTTAAAAACTTTTAAAGAATTTCATGAGAGATTTAAAGAAAATCGAATTCTATTTCCTAGAATGAAAAATTAAATTCCTAGAATTAAACTCATATTCTCGAGAATTAATTTTAAAAAATCCTTGAAATAAAATTTAAATTCCTAGAATCCATTATAAATTTCCTATAATTATGAATAAAATTCCTATAATTTAACGCATATGTTCCACAGAAGTAAAAAAATTATAAGAATAAAATTTCTGAAAGTAAAAGTAAATAAATAAATGAATAAAAAAAAATAACTCACGAATAGTATTGAAAATCATCTTCTTAATTCCACCAGGTGAAAGGTATAAAATCACCAAGATATTAATTAAATTAACAAATCAAATGATGAAAACAAAATGACACATGATATAATATCTCGATATTTCGCAAACCGCGCTTTACTATATATGATGAATTACCGATTCAAAGAGCAGAAATATTTCTCTTTGGCACTCAATCGGGGTTTAGTTAGTATCTAACTGGGTTCCTCTCATAATCGGACCTCATTATCATTTAGGAGGCTGACAATGTAAAAATCCAAGTACGTGATAATCAAATGTCTGAAGTTATTCGAAATTCACCAGAAGCCAATCGCAATGAGCGTGGTGGGGCGTGTCACGCAGGTGTGTACAACTGTAGTTATACATTGTCAGTAACACTGACACTGACATACCAGAGATTATCGATCATGATGCTCGCGTCAACAAGGGATAATTAACAATCTTCAATACACGTTGCAATTTTCATAGTGATGATGGTCACCTCTATCTCTCAAGTGTCCGGAAATTTTTACACTGATAGAAAATTCTCTATGAAATTTAATATAATGACCTCAGGATTAAAAATAAGTTTCCTTGATTAATTTAAAACAAAGTTCTTAGAATTACAACGCGTATTTCGTATAAAATTGAAAAATCTCTAGAATTTAAAATACATAAGTTTTATGTAAATAATAAAAAAGTAGTACGTGCTGAACATCAAGTCCGCTCCTCAAATTTATCACGTTTAATTGTTTGCCTATACGTATACAAATATCTTATCTTCATAACTAAAGTCTTCTCGCATGCTTTTCATTTATACATATTTATGTTATTGTCTCTTTCTAATTACAGAGGAATTAAGATTACAGCCCGTCTAGAATTGCACTCTTTTTAAATTTTCCATCGTCTTCTATTTTATTTTATTTATTATATAATAATTATAATATATGTATATGTATAAATTTTTTTGCAAAGATTGAAGAAAATATGTAATAATTTTTTTCTTCACACTGTATAACTTTTAAATGTCAATTTCGTAACAAAATTGCTTTCTTGAGAGAATCAATTAAATGTAATCTTGATTTCGTTGTATGAGAGGTTGTTTATAGTTATCACCTTGAAATCAGTTATATTTGTAAAATTCTAACAAGATATTAATCAACTAAGTGGATACATACAAAAAGTGATACAGACAATTAGTAAAAGTTCCATATGGTTACTAATTTTAGAATTTCCGAATTCAATAATTTCCATTTGTCCTAATTATTTTCATTTGAGAGGAAAATAGTAATTCTGAAAATTAAAAAAATTAGAGCAATTCTCATAAATATATATATATAATTCAGGAAGATTAAAATTTGGGCAAATAGAGATTCGAAAAAATAAAAATTACGGTAAATAATAATTCGGATGAATAGAATTATAAAGGCAAATGATAATTCGAAAAAATAAATTCATATATGATGAAAACTTACAATTCAAAAAAATTAAAATTCAGAAAAATGAAGATTAGAAAAAATATAAAAAATGGCAAATAATGCTGACTAGTTGGAAAAATAAATAGGTACATATGATGAAAAAAATAGAGTGAGAGCGGAGTAAAAAATAATTCATACACTTTAAGTTTATCTTACTGGGACAATTTTTCCATGATGAAGTCGGAAATGGTTTATGATCTGCGTCAACTTAACTCAGATCAAAATTTGTTTATAAAATAACTGGAGGATGTCACATCGTCACACCCAAAGATAACAACGGTATGTATTTAGATTACTTGTATATTGTTGAACCCGAGACCTCCAACACTTGTAGGAATTTGTATCTCACAGTGAGGTATTAAGAAGATATTATTGTCGCTAATGAGTAACGAGATATGACGGCGCTTGTGCCACAATCAAAGTTAAGTTCTCACGCTTCTGCAATTTGATAAGCTAGTGTGACTCGCAGAATCCTTTACGGCTTTACGTCTATATAGAAAAGAGATGACCAGCAAAAGATAAATTCTAAAACCGGAAATAAATTTTTCCCATTCATGAATGTCACTATAACTAATGATCTTATAAGATCTTATCTTATAAGATCCATATACATTCAAGTTCAAAGAATGTATTTTGTGTACTTTCAAATTACATAAAGTACTTTGAAGTGCCTGAAGATATATACTTTGAAATACCTAAAATAAGGGGTATATGACTACTCGAAATATTTTCAAGTACCGAAACTTCGGTATTAATGAAAATTTTATTTGGCGTCGTATCTTTTTTTGCTGGATTCAAGTACAATTTAATTAAGTCTATATAACTCAGTCCCAAAAGCAGGAGGCAAAATTAGCCACACGCATCCTATCTCTTGAAGAAACCTTTTTGTTTGATCGATGGATCCTTCACCTTGGACCGGAAATTAGGCGTCAGCCTATCGCACAGTGTCGGAAGTGACGTACCACCGTCTGATCACGCCACTATCTACCATTTGCCGATTGTATTTCCCCTGCATCCTTCACAAAATCACGCTTTTTCACTTTTTCCTTTCATTCTGTTTTATTTCTAATCATATTAGCAGTTCATTCACTTTATATAAATTCGAAGCGTGAGAAAGTCGCGAATTATTTTTGATTATAGTTTTATATATCATCTCGATAGACGTAGGAACAGTCTGATTAAGTTTTGCATGTGCTGATGGACGTATATATACTGTAAACATAGTATCAGACTGATAAGAGGAGGAAACGTTTCAGAAAATAGGACGAATAATCTAATAAATATCTGATCCTGTGTAGAAATTTCCAAACCTGGCCCAGATCGGTTATGAAACGCCTGACCCGATCGGGCCCCGATCTGGCCAGGTCTGGGCCTGGTCAGGCCGTGTGTTTCATCCCCGGTCTGAAATGTCCCGATCTGGACCCTATCGGGGCCAGATTCCCCAATCTGGGCCCGATCGGGGCCACAGCAAAATTTCTACTCGGGATCTTTATTTTTTTATTCTAATTATTTCGTACTCTCTAAATCTGAACCAGTGAAAACGACCATACCAAATCAGTGAAATTCACTGATGAATCAGTGAATATCACGCCCCCTATGAGAGCAATTCCGCTGATTCATCAGCGAATTTCACTGATTTTGTATGGTTTTCGCTGATTCAGATTTAGAGAGTACTACAATTATATTCTTGAAATTATTTAAGTTATTTCACAATACTCAAAGTCGTACTTCAGAGAGGTACCTCGCAGGTATATACTTCAAAATAATCTTGGTACTTAAAAAATTCTTCGAAAACTTTTTTTAAATACCATCAGCTTTCGTTCAGGGAAAGGAGAGAAAAATGGTCATAGGGAAAGTTTAAGTGCTTCTTTGAAAAGTAATAAAATCGAGAATAAAATTTTACTGATCCTAATGCGTTGGTGGAAAAATATTCTGCTTTAGTACACTTTCCTTCTGCGGAGAGTAATTTAAAATCTCGTATACATATATCAATCTTTAATTGATCTCGAAGTGAGTTTTCACTGGAGTCGGTATTTATAATGAACCCTTTGATCGCGTCATCCTCTCAAACCTTCGTTTATCACGTGATCTCAGGTTACACCATAAAATAGTCGGGCACAGGCTACTGTGTCACTGAGGAGGCGTGTACTAAAAAAAAAGGTCATCTAGTGTTTTTTCTGCATCCCCTTTGTCCTAAATCTTGAAGCTTATATTCATTTCACGCCTGCCTCCAAAGACTCAGCAAGACACTCCGGCAAGTTCCATTTCCTATAAATCATCCTCTTCACACGGTAGTCATTTCGATTTCTGTCAAACTACGACTCGATCCTCTTTTCGATCCATATATGTACATATATAGTGTACTACTGAGCAGGGCAAAGGAAACCAAACAGAAATTGTTTTCTCCTAATTTCTGATTGAAAATTTATCATTGCATATATCCTCATATATGTATTGACTTTTAACTCGATTTGAGTTGTGATGCGATGTGTTACAAAAGGCAGTTTTGGCAGAATTGTACATAGTTTGCTTGAGTCGAATATAGTGACAATAGATTATGGAACACTCGTCTGCTTTATGAATGCTGCGGTCAATGCTGGTAGGACTCATGCAGCCCAAGGTGGGAGACGTCGAGATGATCTCTTGTGGGCGGATCCTTGCTTCTCATATTTCACTTATGCTGCGAAGTATAATGTCGAACATGAAGTAGAATGGCATATGGTTACCAGCATCTGACCTCGTCTAGAATGTCACATTATAATATGAATACGTAAGCACGTGTATATTGCAGCGTTACCAACGGCACGCGACTTGCTCTCGAGTCATTGGCTCACGATTACGTCTTATTTCAGAATCGCAAATCTGTTTTCCACACTTGAAAACTTACACTCAAAAAAAAGAGTAAAAAAAACAAAAGCATCACTGCGAATATATCTCAAAAACCGGACCATAGTCGCAAATGTCGCAATAATATTCATCATGGATAAGAAAAATGCGGAAATACGTAAAAAAAAAAGTCTTGCGTCTCATTATTTGCGCCTGCAATTTCGAAAATAATTTGATTACCAAAGAATGAATTACTTACGCATATTTGTAGACCTATGAATAAATTCATCTGACAAATCAGACAAAACGTGTATCCGTTTTTAGCAAGGTACGTATGGGTTTTTATATGTCCCTTTGGTCTCCCCCATTCATTCATAACGTTATGATTATAAGTAATAAAACATTTAGCCCCCCTCAGCAGTAGCTGAAAGTGAGACATATCCCTCATTCACCTCGTTATTGTCTCTCTCCGCGCACGATCGTTTCGCGCATGTGACTTCGCTATACACGTGCATACAAGCCTAACAATAAGTGGGCTCATATAGTCATTGACTATGAAGTTATTAGCACACATACGTCAAAACGAGAAAAATTCAGTTAAGGGCGTGTCGACAGATGCAGTGAAATACATATAACACATACACGGAAAAAAATAGTTCTGGAGGAATTACCGAACTTGTTACGAAGTGGCGGATATGAGAAAAAGTCGGGAAGAATTACGGATCAGACTGGATATTTTACAGTCGAGTTCGGGAATTTTCAGGGTCGTCGCACTATTTCTAGTACAAAAGAAATATTCTGATTTATAGAGGGGCGCTGCTAAGGATTGTAAGGATACCCACGCGGGATAAGGTAGAATCCTAGAATTTGCTTTATGATTAAATGTTTATTTTTATTATAGTACACATTAGAAACTAAATACATGTTATATTCTGAAACCTAGGTGTATATATATATATATATATATATATTTTTGAAGTTTATTATATTGAGAAGCTGAAACAGAAAAATCGGATTAGAGAATGACACAGGAATCGAACTCGGGTTTCCAGAATAGCAGCAGGATGATTTTCCACTCTGCTATAGATTAAAATACGAGAGTTAGAATTTTATCGTCCATATGAATGAAATGCTATGAAATGCAATACAATATCGATTATTAATATAAAAAAGGTACTTACCACAGATAATCCTTATGAGTTGTTATTTTTAATCCATATATATTGTTCATTTTGTGATGCCGAGACGTCAAAATGTGACTCTCACAACACATACAAAACCAACACTAACGAAACTTACTGCAACTGTGTGGCGCGCCGCTAGCAATAGTGCGACGACCTTGAAAATTCCCGAACTCGACTGTAAAATATCCAGTCTGATCCGTAACTCTTCCCGACTTTTTCTCATATCCGCCACTTCGTAACAAGTTCGGTAATTCCTCCAGAACTATTTTTTTCCGTGTATATATCTACGCATTTGCTACATGCTAGGCGGTGCAGATTTTTCAAATTTTTTACATTTACTTTTGCAGATAGCAATTTTCCTGATTATATATAATCATAGGCTCGAAATGACTCAAATTCATTCGGATAAGGCTTCTATCCGAAACTTTTGCCAAGGTCAAATGTAGCAGCTAAAATTGAGGCACTTAAAATCTATTATTAACACTTTCTGTTTCTGAAGTTCTGCAGTTACAGAAAATGTAAGCTTGTACAACCTTGAACTCTTTGAAGCGTATTTCGCAGAATCCTTTTCCAGAGCCAACACTTTGTGTTGACCTGCTAATTATACTATAGTATGCTAGCAATATTAGCATAAACGCTCGATATTTTTTCGCGACTCGAAACGCGATAATTCACATGCGTTTAAGAAATGTTCATACATTATGCAGGCGTTTAATATCTAGGGTGAAAAGCTGCAAAAAGTTCAGTGAAATATAATCCACAAGTTTTGTTTAAGGCAGTTTCATTTCCGATTCTGAATTAATAAGTATAATAAAAAATAGTAAAGAGTCATCTATTTTGAGATTGAGAAATTAATATTGTATGTCTTTTGTGATATAACAGTTTTATTGAAGTGTTCTTTCTGCTGGAAGAAGTTGACATCTGAATTTTACGAAAGAAGGAGAGGAAGTCGCACAATATTACAAATTGCGGAAGAAAATAATGGAAATTAGAGGTTCAATCCGCAAGTTTCGCGAAAGCTTGATAAATCAGGCTTGGAATAAGCACCATCTTCCGGCTTTTCCACTGGCATTGTATATAAGAAAATTTTAATTTTCGATTTTTCAATAAAATTTTTATGTGTCAACAAAGAAATGTTAATACTATCAAGAACTTTGAAGTATTTCAGAGCCTTCCTAAAATTTTAAGTACATATATAGACATCAAACAAACTTAAGATTCTTATTTTGAAACATATATATTGTATATAATAGTATACTACACACATATATTATATTATTATTATATATAAAATTTTTAAATATTATATCTAACCTTGAATAAATTATTGAAATACCTGGAGTTCATTCAAGTTAGTGGAAGTGTTCAGTTTTGGTGTTATCTTGACGTCGTCCTTTCTTAAATTTTTTGAAAACCCTCAAAATCTTTTAAACACCTTTGCAATTTAAACTGTACCTTTTAAAAACCTTTTCAATTCATTTAAATATTTTTCAATTGTTGAAAACTTTAAAAATATTTTACCAGAAGGATATAATATTTCACTAAAAAATTTGAAAATTTTTATTATTTTTGACTATGATTACTATACATATATGTAATATCAAGCGTAAAACTCGGCGAGAAATAAAATTGCAGATGTCCCTTGCGATCTATAATGTTCAGATGCTTTCCCCTTTTCCGATATGATGTTTTATTGGACGCAGCCTGTAGTTTCGTGTACATACCTATCTCGAATATTGGTCGGACAAATAGTCGAATGGGAATGGGGCAAAACGGTCGAAGTGGGCAAAGCGGGCGGACATGTGTGAAATTAGCTTAATCTCTCGGCTAGCTCGGATGACAATGGAGATACAAATGTGATTCTTGTACAACACGTATTGCCATGAGCGTTCGGATGACAGCAGATCTCACCCCAATGACAAACCCCATTCCAATGCTGTCTTTCACCGTGTAAATACATTAGAGGATGATCCCCCCATTGGCGTAGCCAACACACCAACCCAGCAATTCTCGTTCCGCATTTTTCATTCAGCTACCTGTTCAGGTCTCTTTCTATTTCAAATTCAAATTCAAATTCAAGGAGTTAATACTGAACTGGTGACGGTATAATGCACTATGAGTCAATATCATATTTCTGGCCAACAAGTATCGGAAATTTGTGAACAAATAGCGATCAACAGGTACTTTATTTATAGATTGTTGAAAGTGATGTCCTTAATTAAATTGAATCAATATAAAAAATAATTTTAAGTATACACTTTGTAATATTCAAAATACATTAAAGTACCTGGAATACTTTGAAGTGCCCATTATTTCCAAATTGTTGAAAGTGTTTAAAATAAATAAATTGACTTAATATCAGATAAATACCGTTCGCAAAGTTGGGGTAGCTTATACAAAAATTTTACTTTAATAAAATCTGAACCGATTGTGCGAGAAAGTATTGCGAGAAATGTTGTGACTAGCATTCAGAAAAGCAGTTGAAATCAATATTCTTTAGATTAGAATTAGGAATCTGGATCATTCGAACCGGAAATGGAGCTCCTACGTCGGTGGTTGGCAGATATCGACGAGGCAGTAATTTAACAATGAGCCAGCTGGCGCGTGCTACGGGAAGAGCCCGTAGTACGACCCCTAATGTAGTTATATATACTGTACTTTACCATACGTAGGCTATGCAGACTCGCCTGTTTACACACACACACACACACACACACAAATAAAAGAAAATATAGGTGTATATAAACGACCTACACACATTGTTGTGCATTATTCTGCACAACAATAAATAGGGATGTCTCATCCCTTTTGTTGTGGCGGTTCTCGCGTCAATGCACCCGGAATCTCTCGCCTATTTTTCCTTCCCTCTTCATCTTGCCTAATATGTATTTATTTGCGTCCCGTGTAAAACGCGCAATATTCGTTCACCGGCTAATTGAGTAATTTCGACATTTAAACCCGCCTATACATATAAACTTCTCTTTCTCCTCTCTTTCCTTATTCCCTAGCTTCCATCCCAGGTAGAAAGAATTAAGTTCTTTCATTTTTCCATAATCATCTCATAATAGAATTTAAACTTATTGATCTCTTTGAACATTCTTTAGAGTCGATTAATTTTATGAGTCATTTATAGTTTATTATTTTGACTTGTTATTCTATCTTTAGTCAATCCAATTTTTACCAGGAAAAAGTAGATCATTGAAATTTATTATATGTATAATATTTAATGTGGCATTGGCCCGGAATTTTGAATATTTAATCATAAAAATTTGCGTTTGAAAACATTTTCAATTTAATATTGTTTAAGCATTAAAAATTTTTATTTATACACTGAGAAACTCTATGTTAGAAAAATTACTAATATCGATAGCAAGTTGGGGCAAAATCCTTAAATTTCGACATTTTAATACATACATAATAAGTTATACTATTTTCTGTAGTAAAATCCGATTTAGGAAAAATTATTACAGAAATTAATACATTGTACAAAAAGAATAGTAGTAATAAGTATTTTAAGTAATATAATATACTAAATATGTAGAAGAAATTACTAAATAATTTAACAGAAAACGTCAAGTCTTGGACCGAGCGCAGTCGAGCGTATCCGACGTGTGCCGATTGTCAAACAACGGATATAAAGTGTCATACGGACGTTTTTATTCCTCACTCTCATAATGTCTTGTAGGTTAGATGTAACATCGCCCGATTGCTGCCCCGATGACCAGTGTTCGATTCCCGCCAGCCTCGTTTTCTTCTAACTTGATTTTTCTGTTTCAGCTTAATAATACCCAGGTGGAAATTTACAACTGGCTTGGTACTGCGCCAGTACCGCCGGGCGGATGTCGGTACTGGCGTGGTACTGGCATAATACCGCCTGGAAAACGGCTGGGTACTGGCATTCGTCCGAAATGTCACTCGGCTGGGAGTAGTCTGGCGGTACTGCGCCTGTACTGTTGCAGTACATGGAAAAAATATGTCCTATAAAAAGTGTAGAACTCAGTCTGGGAATCTTGGACGGGTACCAAAATGTTGTAAAAAGTCCTGGACAGTCTAGGAAAATATGATGGGTTCTAAAGCAAAATAAAAAAAGCGAAGCCGACATCAGACTTGTAGTAGTCTTTTGTGTCCAAGTTCACATCACACACACGAGAAACGTAATCGTCACTTATCTAATGCACACAA
>CAJFCO010000442.1:15763-33755 GCA_904066015.1 Synergus gifuensis
AAAAAAAAAAATAGAAAAAAGCTACTATGAGAAAAAATAAAAAATGAGGAACTTTCAGAAACAGTGAAAAAAATTAAAAAGTGAGCGAAAATAAGAAAGACGAAAAAAAATGAGAAGAAATGACTACTGTAAGAAAAAAGAGAAGAAATGAAAAAATAAATAAATAAATGAGAAGAGAACGAGTTACAATAAAAAGATGAAGAAAAAAAAAGAAAAAAAATTTTTAAAAAAAAAGAGGAGAAACTATGGGAAAAAATGAGCAGAAGTGAAAAAAATGGAAAATAAATAAGGAACTATGAAAAAAATGAGCTAAACTGCTAAAAATGACGAGACGAAACATAAAGATCGAAAAATCATAAAAATGAACAATAGTTAAACCACTCTAAACTGACTTAGTGTCTTCCTCTCCAACAAATGAGACATTCCCCCACCAATTAAAATTCCCCCTCCAAAAACGACGCTAAATTCAAATTCTAATATCCAAGCTGAACCCAAGCGAGAATTAGCAGCCGTTCCATCACCATCAAAATCGCCTATTTCGACTTCTTTCTTCATCCATCGTTCCATACGAAAAAATTCAAGACCCCATAAGGCCCTATAAGCCTAAGGCGAGGACCAGCCAAAAAACAACAAGAGAGCGACAGAGAAAGAAAGAAAAGGGGGGGGAGACTAAACACCGATTTGACAAAATGGACGTCGTATGCAGATCATCAGAAAGTGGAGTACAAAGGGCCCATAGTCTCACGCTATTGTTAGGGCCCAGGTAAGATAAAAGGGTGATGGCGCTGCCTCGCTATGGACCCAGAAGGCCCCGGGGTGACCCGAAAGAAAGGCTCACCCCACACTCGTTGCGCCCAGTGATGTCTCTTTAATTTTTATTAATGACGGCGAATTTGAATTTCTGCATCAGTGATATGGGAACTGGGCCTCTGGGCCTCATTTTTGGGCCCGCGAACGTGACGAGGTGACTCTTCTCCGCGCTTAGAAGAAACGCAGAAAAGAAGTCAGTGTCGTCGCTCTCATCCATCATAATTATCCGCTCACTATGACGTCACGTATTTCCTTGAGAATAAAAAAATAAACACCCAAAAACAGGGCCTGCTTTTATGATTAAAAATTTTTTTTTTATCTTTTGTCTCGAATTTCTTAAAATAAATAACAAAATATATCAAATAAGTGCAGCTTGTATAAAACTAAAATATTTTTATTAAAAAGACAGATTTAGAAGTGATATTCCGTCGAAAAGAATTTAAGTAATTAATATTTCCTGACAGTTTCGTAAGGAAAACGTCATTCAAACTATATTTTAATTTTTCTGTATTTGACGAGCGCTATAGGTTTTAAATAATAGAAAATTTATGAAGAACTATAACGTTATCGAATATTCGTAGAGATTATAAATAAAAGGACTGGAATTATTGATTTTTGATTGGCAGTGTGAATTCAGAGGTCCCGAATAATTTATCTCGTGAATTTACAATTGTAATTGATTAAAGAATATAACTGGTATCTCAAATTCGATAAATGTATAGAATCAATTTATAAAGTATCTGACAGTCCATCTCTCATTGGAATGAAAACAGTTATTTCGTTATTTGTGACACTCGATTTTAATTTTCAAACTCTAGCTAAAATAAAATTATATTACAGAAACATTTACGTCGATTTTGCTTCATTTGTGATTATGCATATTTAATCCGATTTAATGGACGAAATTTTATTTTTAAGTGGATTATTAAATGTCGGCTCTTGGTCGAATCAAAGTGCGAGGGCAAAACAGTAGGCTCAGTGTTTTCGGGCCACGTGTTTCTGACAAGACGAGAAGCAGACTCGTTTTATTATTTGTCTTGACAAGCTGCAAAATCTTTCTCGCAGTTGGATTGCCTTTAAATATTCTTTTTAGGTCATCCATAGGCGCCCGAATTCAAATTTTAATTTTAAATATCCTCTCTTATTTAGAAAAGAAAAAAGTTAAAAAAAAGAAATGAAACATAAAATCGAAAGGAATTGATTTAATATGATTTGATCTTTTTCTTTGTTATATTTTGTATTTCTTTAAGAATAGAAACAATGGGTTTTGAAAGTACCGCAAGAGTCTGCAGGTCTTACATATTGTCACAACATTTGGGCCCAGACAGAGTTATGGGCACCTCCTCGCATTTCGATGCAACCAATGGGGACGGGGGGTCGTTTATCAACCCTTTTTCGGCACCTTAACTATTGTCGCCATCGATGAGCGTTCAAGCGGAAAAATTTCCTTCGATGGTTTCCTCTTTAGGTTCTTTATTAAGTCCTCGGCGTATGCAATGTTCCGGGTGTTAGAAAAAATTCGCACCCTTGCTGTACGAAAACGATGACTTGCAAATTATCCCAAAAGGTTCTTTAAATAATTTTATTAATAAATAAGTTCGAAATTGGTTCGAGAAATAATGAGCAAACATAAGGAACTGTAATAAATAATGAGCAGAAATGAGCTACAATGAATTATAACAAAGTACAATGGAAAAAAAAAAAACAAATTATGAGAAACAATAAAAAATAGTGAGAAAAAATGAGAGAAAAGTGAGGAAATAATTTCAAAAATTATTTTCCACACGTTCCATATGATTACCGATTTTTTTAAACTTCCTTTTAAACTGTTAATCACTTTAAATATTATCGAACGATTGGCAACGTTAAAAAAGTGCCTAATACATGAGAAAAAAGATGGAGTGTTTTATTATTATTGAGATGAAGAGGGAGGATGAGTATAAATATAAAGTATAAAATAAAAGGGAAGAGGCTCGTAAACAGGGCGGAATGGTTGTAATATGTCGTTGCTGGTTGGTTTGCCCAGCGGGTGGTCAACCCTTTCGGCTTTTTTACGCACCTCTGCTCGTAATCCCTTAAAACGCTTAGGCCTCTTTAGGACAATTTACCCCGGGTATATACGCCGTATATATATATATATATATATATATATATATACCCGTCCCATATAACCCTCCAGAAAATGCAAAATATCTCGTCTCTGAAGGACTCACTGCCAAGAAATAAGTGTGAGAGAGTTCTTAGACGAAAAACTACCCTTAGCGGATTATGTAAAGAAGAATCTACCCTCTCCAGTTCTTGCTCATCCCCCTCCCTTCCGCGCTTGAAAATTAAAATAATGGACCCTGCCTCCCGGCGTCACGTCAGCCCCTGAATTTTTTTTACACATTTTTTTAGACTTCGTGCTACCGATGCAAATCGTCCAACGGCATTTTTATATCACCGCTCGAGAAAATGTCCCAAGCAGCTTTTTTACTCTCCTCATGTCTTAAAATATTTCTAAAAAAATTATTTTTTACTGAGAAGCATAACAAATTTTTTATTAAATCTATTTTATTTTAATAAATTATTTTAATAAAATGAATTATTTTAAGCGTTTTAAAAATTATTTTAAAAGTTCCAAGAGGTCTAATTTGACTTAGTGATTAGAAATAATAAAGCGGATGATGAATAATGATTTTCATATAAATTTATGAGGGGTGGGTAAGGTTTGTTTTCTTAAGAAGAAAATTAGAAACTCCTCTCATTCTGATCAGTGGTGACGTGGTGGCGAGTACAAAGCTCAAAAGAAGAAATTTGAATCTGAATAGGACGCCTCTTGAAATTGCTCAGTAGACGTGTAGAACCTGCAGTCGATTCTCTCTCTCTCTCTCTCTCTCTTATTTCTCCCTCTCTTGTGTCTCTTAAAGCCGTGCGTCAAAAACACAAGGAGATACGACAATAAAAAATGATTTAAATAATCCTCGCGATGCAAATGCTCGTGAGATTCTCACGGGAGACGATAGTGTGGGGTGGGGGGTTAAAAAATAAGAGAAAAAACTATGGCCCAAGACAATCGACCAATCTGCATACCCACGGACCCTCGACCTCAAAAACTCACCCCTCGTTACTCTCGGGCCTCGGCTCGAAAGGGAAATTATTAAATAGACTCTGTTCTTGATATATTAAATTCAGATCCTTAATTATTTTAATCAAATATTCTATTATTTATCAAACCTCCAGTCTAATTTATAAGTAAAGCGAATAAATTAGTTTTGCGCCCACCTGTTGCTGAGCTAAATTTAAATCCAGTTCTTACGAGTGGATGATGAGTGACGCAAATTTTTTTAAATAAAAAATAGGGCTTCTCTTGTCGAGAGCACTCAAGTGATTAAAATTTTTTCGAGATCAAAAAATGAAAACTTTTAGAGTAAGGACCTTTTGGAAGATCAAAGAGAGAGAGAGAGAGAGAGAGAGAGAGAAATTAAAAGAGAAATGATATTGTCAACTTCCAACGGGCAAAATCAGCTTCGTAACTCTTACCCTACTTTTTTTTTTCCAATTTTTTATCCCTCAGCTTTTTCATCTTCAACCCCTCTGCGGAGAGAAAAAGAGACAAAGAAAACATCCCCCTCCCTCATCACGAAAAATTCATTAGCGATTCCTTGCATGGAAGGGATTTGAATTCCACTATAGGGTGAAATTAACCCCCCCACTCCGATTGGGAGAATGACATGGTTTTTTTTTCTCGACCGGTGGTGAGACAAAAATGCCGTTGAATGATTTGCATTGGCTGCAGAGAGTAAAAAAAAAGTATGAAAAAAATCGGAGGTAGACAAATATTTAGAAATAATTATGAACGTTGGAAAAAATGTATATTAGTTACACAGTTTTTAGAAATTTTTTTTAAAGATTTTAAGTCAAGATTTTATAAATGTGCAATAAAGAAAAAAATTTTTAAAAATCGAAAAATAAGATACTATGGGAAAAAAACAAGCAGAGCTGAAGAAAATGAGCTACAGTGAGAAAAAAAAATGAGCAGAAATGGAAAAAAAAAATGATAAGAAAAAATGAGTTAGAATAAAAAAAAATCGGAACTACTAGGGGAAAAAAATGAGTTATGGAAATGAAGAAAATGAGCTGTTTAAAAAACACAGGAGACAAAAATGAGGAATTTTGAGAAACATTCAGTAAAAATGAGAAAAAATGAACTGGGATGAGAAAAAAGCTACTGTGAGAAAAAAAAGCACAAACGGAAGAAAAATATGATAAAAAATGATTTATAATAAAAAATAAATATCAAATCAGGAACTACTAAGGAAAAAAAATAAGAAAAATGAGTTACTATAAGAAAAAATGACGATCTTTAAGTTACAATAAAAAAAATTTAATGAGCTAAAATGCGAAAAAAATTCTTTTAAAAAATGAAAAAAAAATGAGCTGCAATAGAGAAAAAGAATAGGAAAAAATTAGGAATTTTGAGAAACATTGAGCAGAAATGAAAAAAAAAGGAATTCTAAAAAAAAATGGACAAAAATGAGTTATAATAATAAAAATTGTATAGAAAAAACACTAAACTAAAAAACTTCTGAAATTCGGAAATATACAAAAAAAAATTTCCAAAAACCTTTAAATCCGAGTTGAATAAAAAAACTTTATTTCGTAAATAAATGAAACTCGTCTTGAAAGTAGATTTCAAAACTTGAACTTCGATAACCAGAGAAATCAGAAGATAAAAAAAATTGGATTTGTTTCAGGGACCGGACATCTGTGCTGGTAAATAAATAACGAACGACAACGATTCAGCATCCACGACCCGGAACGAAAGTTTCCTTTCCTCTTTCACAAAAAAAAAGGGGGTTTTAACCGACAAGCGCGTTTTCCGCTACAGGAGAAAAAAACAGAAGGGGTAGAAGTTCGAATTTGAATATCATACGACGAAACGCGCGAAAAAAACAAAGACTGACAGAGGCAGCTAAAAAACAGACAATCAAGAGGAAGCGCTTGGTCCTGTTGGGTAGTGTTTCCCCCTATCCTGAAATGACTATACACAACTATACAACCATACAATTTCTACAACCATCGCTAGCCCGCGATATCTATTCAAATGAACAGCGTCGCCCCCTCCAGGTTTAGAACTTTTTTTCGCATTTCCGTTTATTTTTTTCCGCACATCTTTCGCCACCCAGCCTCGCTATGCAAAGCGATCTTCAACCCTTCCGCGTCACTTTTTTTTCCAAGGCTTTTTTTTTAAAACGAGGCTTATTCTAATCCCGTACCCGGACCGACGAAAATTTATGCAGGAGGCAAAAAAGAAAATCGAAGGGGCTAACCCGTTTTTGAGTTCGTTTCATCTTCCCTTAATTTTTTTTGTTTAGATCCTAGCAGAGGACGCGAAAAAAATTATCTCGGAGCGTCTTCCGGGATCCTTTTACCGGATTTCTTAACCGTCAAGTCCTGATCGAGGGGTCGAAAAAAAAAAATGTTTAAACATTTCTGAGTCCCTGCTGATTATTTAAGTGTGTAGATTTCTAGTTTATAATTTTTTTTTTAAAGGATAAAAATTGAATAGTTAAATTGCTATTAAATACTGAACATATATTGAATTCTTTTTACATTTTAAAGGCAATTTAAAGTCAAATAATTAATCATATTTAAATTTTTTAAAAAAGGGTATTTGAGAAGTAAATATTTCAATTTTAGAAATCTAAATATATAATTATTTAAAAATATAATCTACAATACTTTAAATCGCATTTAAAAATACGTGGCTTAAAGCCTCTCTTTCAGTCTCATTTATATTTGTAGAAGTTGTTCTATTTTATTTCCTCAGGTTTATCACCAAAACATATATTGAAATAACAAATGCGATAGCAAATAGACCGCAATCTATCAAATTTTTTTCTTGTTGAATCGAGAGAAATTTCACTTTTGGATTCCAGGGATACAGTTTCTCTAAATAAATTTTATGCTCACAAGTCAACAATTTCTTTTCGTTCTTTAAGCTATCATATATATTAATTATTGTTCCATCATAATATGAACAAATTCAGTGATGTATTTTTCCTATACTGCCACTAAATAAAATTTGCATATTAGGTTTCTTTCTATCTCGTAATTTTTTTTTATGCGATGGAGAAATTTTAGATATATGTAGAACGTTTTAATGTTGAAATTAAAATTGTGAATTAATTTTAAAAAAAACTTACATCACTGGAGAGACCGTTGTTCCATGGATAGGGGGGCTGGGGGGGCGATTGTTGTTGATGATGAACTCCACCGACCCCAGCCGCTGAATGGGGATTGTGAATGTGTTCTGCCATGACACTGACCCAATGGGCCAGTCCGCCGCCCCCCGTAGCTCCAGCACCGGTTCCGCCACTTCCGGTTACTCCTGTTCCACCCCCTCCCCCTCCACCCCCTCCACCTTCTTCGCCACCTTCCGACCATGCAAACGACGCCTTCTGGAAATAAAAATTCGGAAAAGACTACATTAATTATTTGTAAAAATAATGTTTTAATTGAGGGGCAGATGTAATTGAGGAGCCAATATAAATCTGGAGCTTGGCGATTTCACTAATAAAGAAGTGCCAGAAATAGTATTGAAATTAGTAAATAGTTGATATTTAACTTTTGAGGGGCTTCAACTTTGGTGGTCTATTAAAAATTGAGGAGACCCCCAAAATCGAAAGGTTTTTAATTATTGCAAACTATCAGATGTTAAAATATATTTCGGAGGCCACTCAGTTGATAAAATACTCTAAAGGAATTTATTTAAAGAGGGGGCTAGAAAATACGTTTTTTAAATTAAATTTCCCTTTGTGGGTACTAATCGTAACTCAGGCGAGATTTAAATTCCTGAGAGCTCATGAACAATTTTCATTACACCATTCTTTTTTCCAGAGTCCTTGCCTTGATCTTTAAAAGTCTATAAAATTCATTTTCTTTAAGCGCAGACACTAAAAATGCAAATTTAAGATGAATTGCTAACCTTTAAACTTTTTTTTCAATTTCCAATTTTTTTTCCCCTAATGTTTCTATTGGGAACGAAACAACGAGAAACCCGTGGCGCGTGGAGCGTCGCGAACGGTGGTTAATTAATCGGGCAGGATTTAATTAGTATTTCGAGATTTAGTTGTTAACTGGTTGCTTCACAGGAGCCGTGAGAAAGGTCGTCAGAAAATTTTTTTTGTTTATTGGTTCTATGCAGAATTACACTATACAAAATTAGGAGGGCTAATCGGCATTTTTTGTGGTTCCTAATTAAGGAAAAATCGAGTCTTGGAAAAAATTGACAATGATTTTAATTAAATTTATTAAAAAATTATATAATATTATATTTCTGCGGAAGCCTATAAATACGAATTAAATTATTAAATAAATGCAAGAGGTCCAGAAATTTAAGAAGCGACAGAAAATAAATTATTTAAAAAATTTCTTCACTCATTTTGTGATTAACTAAAATTAAATAAATTCTTGATGCCCCAAAATGTTAGTGCTTTAAATTTTTACCAATTAAAAAACATTGTATACTTAAAATTAAATAATTCAAAGATCTAGAAATTGAGGTAGGGCCACACAATAAATTATTTTTGAAAATTTTCACTCACAAAATAAAATAAAATAAATCTAGGACGTCAAAAAATGCAAGTATCGTTACAAAAATTTGTTTTCTCTAGTTTTATTTTTTTTTTAATTTTCTGAAACTTCCGAAATGGAAAATCAGATTAAAAATGCAAAGCATCAATAGGTATCAAAAAATCGAGTGCACAGAACTATTTCACAAATTGCTTTGCATCTGCTATTTTTTTTTTTTTTTTTTTTTTTTTTTTTTTGTAAGAGTCGGGTAATTACAGAGTTGTCATAACTGCTGTCGATTCTCTTGTTTGTTGCATAGATTGGAATGGCGACTTTATCCTTGAACGGAGCGTGTCGTGTGCGGTTTATTTTACGTCGTCGTTGATTTAATTGTAGAGCTTCAAGCGGCTCCGTTTAGACCAATTTTACAGGAGAAGCGTAAAAGGGTTTTATGCCTTTCCATTTACGCAGCTGCGTTTGGGGTCATTATGCGCGTTTACTTGAGAGAAAGGAACTTTATTTCTCGGGATTCCAATGTGTTAATACCGTCGTAACAATGTACTATTCTCCGCAGATAATATTCCTGTGATTTATTAAAATAAGAAAAAGTCGGGACTAAATTGTTTCTTAAATTGTTTCTTGCCTAACGAGACGCTCCGCACATTTCCATTTAACTTTTAATAAGGGTGAAATAAACTGGGATATTATTGCCTTTGCCTTTAAAAATTGCCTCGTTAATTAAGTTCATCATTTATGAATTATTACCAGCTTGCAAAATCTGAATATTAAGCCACAATTAAACGCAAACGATTAATTTTATAATAAATTCAGGAGGGAGTAAAAAAATTTTCAATCGTTTATTCTATTTTGAGAAATTGTTATTTTGCAACCCCTTTGCTTGATAATTTTTTTAAACCCCTTTTGCTTGTGATTTTGCAACCGCTTTGTCTGCAATTTTTTTTGAGACTCCTTTGCTTACTATTTTGTAATATATTGTTTTATAATATTTCGTAATATTATTATACACATTTTTTTTTAACTTTGATTCAAGAACACATTTCCCTGTTATTTATGTCTTTTCCTTTGCGACCACACAACATTATTTATTATTATTTATTTATTGTTAATTATTAATTACTTATTATTTTTATTTTATTAATTTATTTTTAACAAAAATGAGATTTATAATTTAGTAACCCTCCACCCTCTATCTACCATTATTTAAGTAAAAACTGAGCTTAGTTATGTGATTTAATTAATTCGAGACGAGGCACATTGAAATATTGTTTTAGACATATATTAATTATGTACAGGAAATATTATTGACCGCCTATAATGAGCGGAAAATTGTTATTGTAATTTTATTGGGAAATAATGAGTGAGTAATGTAATTGGCGTGAAAGGACAGGCGACAAGAAATTATTGGAGAATTTGTAACACGAAAGGACAACTAGTGTGACAATCGATTTTCTATTCTCGCCGAATATCGTAATCAGGGTACGAAGGCCAAATCGAGTAGATCAGGGTTCCATCGAAAACTGTATTCTTGCCAAAGGTTTCACTGGGATTTAGAACCGCGATCGCACTCGTGCCAAACGATAAGGCTTCAGCTGGCTCAATAAAAAAGAACGAGTAAATAATTGTACGTATTCGATTCCATTCATTCAGGTTCGGGAATTAATTTCCAACCTTCAGAACAATTGGATTAATTATGAAAAAATTCATTTTTAACATTCGGGATTTTTAAATTAATTTTTAAATAGATTCCTAATTTTGTTTAAATTTTTAATTTTAGCACTGATTCGAAATTGTCAATTATAAGATTGAATATCGTTAATTGAATTCCACCGCTGCCACCAAATCAGCTGTCTTTAGCTCGTATCGTGATAGGGGCTATGGAAATGGATGCAATTTTTCATTTATTTAAAATATAAATATAAATTCGCGATGCGAAAAAATGAAAGTAGTTTAAGATAAATTATTTTTGAACTTAGAGGCCACTGATTTTAAAATTTCGAGGGCTTTCCATTGATTTAAAAATTTTAAATAATAAAGCCGGCGCCCGTGGATTATAAAAATTATTTTCAACCCTCCAGACCCTTTTTTAAATTAAAACATCAATTCGAAACGATGACGAGTATTTAAAAATAGATTTAACTGGAGAAAATAAAATATGAAAACTTGCGAATGAAAAATACGGAAAAATTTTCCCGGTTTTTGATCTAACCTCGTCATGGTTCTCCTTGCGAAGGGCAAAATTTCTGGGAAAGGCTGGAACGCTGCTAACAGTGAGACCTTTGATGTCCTTCAATTCCTTGAGGGCGCTAAGAGCGTTAAGATTGTCCTTGAAATGTGTAAGGTTGTCCTTGAAATTAAGGTTCCTATTAAGAGCAGTTTTGCCAAGAACAGCACTGGCTAATAGGCTCTTATAAAGTTCGTTGGGAAGGATGAATTTTTGATCATGTTTCCCATCATATTTACTCGAAGTTTCATCATTGGAAGAATCCGTCTCGATTTCCACGGACGAGTTCGACACAATGCTCACAGTCGACATTTTTTTCGTCACAAGAAAGAGAGAGAGAAAAATAGCGAAATCCTTGAAAAAAGGGAGGAAAAATTCCTCTCCCCCGAGGAAGTCACCTGATTATCTTGAAATTTTAAACTTACGAGATTTTTTTGTCTGGAAACCTCAATTAAATCTTGAAATTTTTACAACTAGAACTTCACCTATTTTAAAATCTATTTTTAAATACCTTTAGGTTAAAAACGAGTTACATTTTCGCGCTTTGCGAAATATATATAGGAATATAATGCGATTTGTAGACGTGTATATAGATATATATATTTTTTTATTCCTTCATATATACTCTTTAAAATGATCCTTCAATTTGTAGATTTGTAGCTAGAAATCAAGTCGCACCTTTGGCCAGGTTTTCTGAAAATAGGTCTGCGAGTGAAAAGATCGCTCCTCGAATAAAACCTTAAGACACAGTGCGTTGTTTCATTATTCGTTTTTTTTTTTTTTTTTTTTTTTTTTTTTTTATATTAATTTCTCTTGTATCTTCAGTCCTTCGAGCTGTTAAAAATTATGGACGCTTAGTCTAGATTAATCCTATTAATCCTCTAAGTATCTAAGAACCAATTCTCTATTTATTATCGTTAAGATTAGGAGTGCTTTTACTTTAGGAACTTTGCGCGCGCATCTCATTACGCAGGGCCGCTTCTAATTGGCTGGCTAATTAGCGCGGGAGACCGTTGAGTCACGAGTCAGTCTCCACGCTTTTCTCCCTTCTTCACTAGACTAGAGTAACGCTACGGTGAAAAATAGGAACTTTGGTTGAACGTCGAACTCCTCGGAGAGATTCGGCTTGTTTTCTCGTTTAGGAACAGGTCCGACGGGCGTTGCTGAAGGCATCGAGAGACTTGAGCGCGACCTTTCGATCCTCTCGAAGTACCGGAAGTCGCAGAGTTCCTCCAGAATTCATGCCATGCGAGCTAGCAGACATCCCTAAGGCAGGAGGTTCTTCTTCTTCGGAAAGTTCATACTCGTCCTCCTGGTCCACCATCGCTGACTCTCTCCGGGCCCAGGCACGAAAAAACTAGACACTTCCCGGCCGCCAGCAAGTCCCCGAGCATACCCAACTTCGAGCAAGCGCGACGGGCCGCGAGCGAAGAAGAGTGGGGGACGCACAGGCCAAGAGTCCGAGTGATGGTGGGGGACACGGGAGCGTCAGTCTCGCTCAGACCGCCGACGAGTGCGTATATTTTGTGCTGAACTAATTCACGCGCGACGGGCCTCGTGCGTGCAGTCAGTGGTGGAAGCTCTAGCGTCAGTCTCGCGCTAACCGCCGTCGAGTGTAGATCACATTCGCGGTCTTAATTCCCGCCGATTTTCGATTCTGAGCGTGTTTTCGCGTTCGCGGCTAATCGGGATGCGCTTTCTTAAAGGCGAACTCTTATCCCGGATGGTTTTTCTTATGAGCGCGACCGGGAGAACCGCGCGACTGGTTGATGCAGTCCGCGGCGGAGCATAAGGAAGCGGAAGCCGGCGCTCTCTCCGCCAAGGAAAGGCGCGCACGCTTCGCCGCGGCCCTCGTCGTCGTCGTCGTGTTCTTTTACTTCCTTTTTCTCTTCTCCGCCGACCAAAGAAGAAGGAGACGCTGGAGAAGGAGGTGAAGGTGGTGAGAGGGTGGTGGGGTGTCGCGGGGGTGGTAGGAAAAAGCGAAGAAAAAGTCGAGTTGAGCGCGAGGAGCCCGCGAAGAAACAGATAAATATAGATATTTTCCTTAGAGAGGTGCGCGCGAGCGCCCGCGCGCACCACGAATTGGAAAAACGGAAATAAAAGACGATTGCATGGGAGTGAGAAAAGGGGGTGGAGGGAAGTTTCCTACAAGGGGGTGAGAGAGTATAACTGCGCAGTGCAGTCTGCGCGGGGGTGGATATGGGGGTTGGGTGGCAACCACCCACACACGTCGATCGTCAACGGCACGCGAATCATAACTGTGTAGGGGTGGTTGTGATACGTGTGTGCACTTATGCACCCTGAAATCAACATGGCTACCACATACGAGAGTTTAGGGATTCTTTCTGAATTAGCGTTTTCCCCGCCTCCTTCGGATCTTTCTCGTCGCGTGCCGTTCAAACATAAATAGCAATTGCGATTTATTTATACTCCTATCTTTTCATTTCTCTTTTTTTTTTAATTTAGCCCTCGCTTAATTTTAAACATCATTTTGACATTTAAGTCAATATTCGAGGATCTCGGATTGAAAAGAGTAAGGAAAGTTCCTTTATTTTAGGTTGTTGAAAGTTGGCCAATTCATATGGGATTCAGACTCACATTTCACATGGTTTTCTTATAGAAACTCCAAGACTGTAAATTGAACTCCAACTTCGAACTTTTTGCTCCAAAGTTATAGAGTCAATTGAGACTAAGGATTTTACGAAAATATTTCTGATCATAACAATAAGAAAATTGGGAAGCCCCTCAGCTTAAAAGATTGAAAAAAAATAATTATAAATTGCAGGAGGTTTCTTCATTTCTATAGGGATCAAATTTTTTTGATTAATTTAAAAAAAAATTTTAATACTTAATTTGGGACAAAGTTAGACACCAAATGGTTTTTGGTGAGAGTGGGGGGGGGGTAATAAGGGTGAATTGGTAAGGGTCAAAAACTTGATTTTCTACATTTTTAAAACAATAAATTGATTTTAAAGCTTAAGAAAGTTCCCTTTAACCCCATAGTCCAGAATTAAATTCTTGGGGGCCGACAGAGGGGCCAAATTTTTTTTTCAAAATAAAAACCTGTTTAATTCGAAATGAATCTAATTCGAACTATTTAGTTCAATAAATATGAGTATAAATGTTAAATACGGTTTAAAATCTTCTGAAAAGCATTTTTTGCAATCTTTTTTGTTCCGTAAGGTCAGGATTGGTGGGGAACGGAATCGGGTTGCTCGGAAGCGGATGATAGTGTGGCAGGTAGATCTGGAGTGGTCTGAACTCGAAGGTTAGGTCATCCACAGTTCCTCGCGTGTGTACACACACGAAGGACGTGACTCTCACCCAGTCTTGGAGATTCTCATTCAGCAAAGGAGAGGTTCCTCTATATAACGGTGCATCCCCAATTACCATTATGCCATTGAGATGCAGATCGTTTCACACTCGGCTCCTTTTTTCCCTAAATAGCCCTATGAAACCCAGGGTCCCCCCTTTTTTTATCTCTTTCTCTCTCCTCTACGCGATCCCGTTTTTCTATTGCGGTAACCGAGGACAATATTATTTGTGTTTTGGTTTTTGGGGCGGCACCCGGAAGGGCAGAGAGCAACAGAGAAATGAAAAAAAGAAAAGGAGAGGTGAGCAATTCGAGGGGCTTACAATTACCCGTATTTTGAGAACTGAAGGGTCCTCGTGGTATTTTTTTCTCTTCCGCATCCACTCCCTCTATTGATATCACCATTATTACCACTCACAGCCGCTACAAAGAAGAGATCCTCTCGCGTCTCTTCTCATCGCGTGAGAAGCCAAGCGCCTTATATTTTCGATGAGAAAATTTAAAAAAGGATTTTTAAATTTATTTTTAAATTAATCAAACATATATAAATTTAAAGTGGCTCCTCGTTTATAAAGAGGGGACACTTCAAATTTCTTCTTTGACGAGCCAAGCCAAGAAATCTAAGTGAAGTTGCAACTTTACGAAGACCTCCGCTAAGACGTCGACAGTATGAGTGAAGGGGTAGGTGGGGGTGGTGGGGGGTGTCAAGTGAGGTGTGGAGTTGGGAGAAGAGAGAAATTAAAGAAGCGCTAAGCCGGGTGCTAAACTGAAGAACCACTTGTTGAACAGTCCGCCACTGGTCGTGGGGTGGGTGGTAAACGAGGAAACTCGATGGGTGGGGGGAGTGAAGGGTGTAAATATGCAGATGAGGGGGACCCCTTGTGTAACTAACTTCTAACTTTACCGTAAAGCGACCGGTGGCCTTCCACGTTACCGACCTCAGAACTGCCACTGCCCACCCCCCTCAAACCACTCGGCATTCACCACCTCTCAGGTCTCATTCAAGTGTCTCTAGAAATTAATTTCTCAACTTCTCGTCTTCGTCTCTTAAATCCAAGTTATAAGCCATTTTAACTCCATTATAAAAAACAAGACTGCTTGAGATTTTAAATGGATTCTTTTTTGATGCGACTATATTAATTATTATTTTAACTCCCCCCTACCTTAGATTCTTTGCAACGAATAATAGTCTGACTCAGCAGGACTAAAATCGACCTTTTTCCTCAAACTCGTAACTTACGAAATTCTCAGTTCTCGCGAAGCGAGGAAAGTCCTTTTTTTCGCGCTGAGATTTTTTTGTTCAAAATCAGAAGGACGCCGGGCGCCAGGACGCCGGCGACGAACAGTCTCGACCCAGATCGCATCGTCTCTTACGCGGCTCCAGGTCTTTCTTATTTCTCGTACTTTCGCATTGCAACCGCCTCCTACCCTTGGGGTAGGTTTTTCCTTACAACCGCTACCATCCCCCCACCCCCCTTCGCCAAATAACCTCCCAGCCCCTCAGCCCCACCTTTAACCACCAAACCCCAAAGCGTTCGACGAGTGCATACACTCATCGAGCTAAGGTGGTTACCTCAGATATTTAAGGAAGATTTTCTTGGTGTGGGTGACATAGCGCACACAATTTCGATTTCTTAACCCATCACACAAAAACAGCAGCACGCACACAAACAAGAAGCTTTTCCACTCAGCGACCCCCCTCGAAGATTTTTCTTATGTGGCCCAGTTCCTCCCCATTGGTTATTGCCTTCCATGTACCAGTGTACTTACCCCCCTTTCCAACCCCACTCCCACCCCTCGCTACCAACCCCCAAAACCTCCCACCGCCACATCACACACACATATATGTATAGTCAAGTCTCGTGAATTGCGAACCTAACCTTTCTCCCTTTTTCCTCCTTGCTTGAGGCTCCTCTTTTTTTTTCTTTTTTTTTCTTTTTTTTTTGAGACTTGTTTCCTGGTTTTTGTTGCCTCTAAAGAGCAAGTTGCATTTCTTCGAGTAGAAAAAGGATTTTTCTTTTTTTTTTCGAAAAGAGGGTACTGAGGCGTCTGTGAGATAACTTTTGGAGGAAAAAATGTTCTGGAGGGTCCGCCGGTCCCTTGAATTAAAATTGTACTCGGACCCTCAACCCCGTGAATTGATTATTGAATATAAATATATCTCTCACCTTGGTGAATTTTAAAAGCCTTTAAATGTACGATTATAAGAATATAGAAATAAAAAATTATTTACTTAAAAATGTATTCATTTCAAAATGACCCCTCGGAACTTATTAGAATAGATTAGAGTAACGAGCGAGATGCATCCTTGAAAGGGGGGGCTACTGGGACTGGCACTCAGGTTAAAGCCAATTGTGCCATCCCCTTACACCTAGATTGTACCTAGCCCCCCAGTCCAGATATTAAAATAGCCCTCCGGCCCCTCAGTTATATAAATTACATATAAAGAAATACTTAAATGACCAACTTTTAGTCTTCACTTTTGAGATATGGTTATAAAAATATAGAAATAGGAAAGCCCAGCAAAATAATTCATTTAAAAATCACCCCTCTAGATAAAAAAATGGTTCTTAAAGTGAAGGGGTGGTTAAATATCTTAAACTTCAACTACAAATAAATTTTAACCAGAGTAATCTAAAAAAATCAATCCCCAGCCTTGAATTAAAGTTTGAGGGGCCTGGAGGGGGGCAATAATTATCTTCTCGAATTTTTCACATAAATTGACTCAAAACTCAAAGTATACTTAATTTAAACTCAACTTTAATTAAATTAGGACCGTCCCTCTCAGAGGAGCCAAAATAATTTTTAATTTTTCTTTTTTTTTAAATAAATCACCAACATCCTTCAAATCAAATTTCTATCAACAGCCCCTCAAATTAAATTTCCGTTGTTAGAATTGATCTAATTACTTTCGAAGTGAATTTTGTTAAATCAAGAATTGAAGAAAGTTGTTTAAAGGTCAATGAAGAGTCGCGTGAATGGTTAATCGATGCCAATCAATTGAGAATTTGTGATCCGGCTTCTGGCCCGTGCGTCAGGTATTAATTCAAAATGGCCGTAGCTTGTGGTTGAAGATTCGCATTGTGTGATAAAGAGAGGCGGAGAAAGAGAGAGGAAAAGAGAAAGAAAGATAGGGGGTGGGTTGGAAAGCGGGCTTCGCCGTAACGACCAATGGCAGCCCTTTCAGATTCTATCGGTCGACTTAATTTATTATTTTATACGGTCGAAAGCCCGCCAACCGAGTGCGATGCATTGCGCTCAAGCCACGGTCCTCTAGCTATATTTATATATCGTCCGAGGCCGTTAAAGCTTCTCGATTTTCCATTTTCTTCCAACTTTCAATGCAGCACCCACCACCAAATCACTTTTTCCAATTTTTTATCATCCCTTTATATTATCCTAGAAAAATCCTCCCATATTTAATCCCACAATGTCTTCTAACGTCAGAACAATATTTTACCAAATCCGCACTAACTTCACGATTTTATATTCTCTTTTTTATTTAAAAAATCGGTCCCTCTTTGAGAAAAAATATCTAACAACCTTGATACAGAGCCTAAATTATCAAAGAGGCGGGAGGGTCAGATGCTCACTAAATTCACCATTTTATATTATAGTCTTAATTTTAAAAGATCAGCCCCTATTTTGGAGAAATATCCTGAATTATTATTTTTAAAAATTAGCCCTCCTCTTTGGATAAAATATGTAATAATTTATCTTGAATTATCAAATAAGGGCCAAGTTTTCTCTAAATTCACGATTTTATATTTTAGTTTTTATTAAAAAAATCGGCCCCTCTTTGAGAAAAAATATCTAACAACCTTGATTCAGAGCCTACATTATCAAACGGGGGGTCAGATGCTCACTAAATTTACCATTTTATATTCTAGTTTTATTTTTAAAAAATCGGCCCCTCTTTGGGCAAAAAATATCTATTAACCTTGTTACCAGAACCTAAATTACCAAAGGGGGGGTTAAATTCTCAATAAATTCATCATTTTATATTTTATAAACTTTGATAAAAAATTGGCTCCTCTTTGGGCAAAATATATAATAATCTATCGTGAATT
>CAJFCO010000442.1:34925-46881 GCA_904066015.1 Synergus gifuensis
TCTTACAATGGTTTAACAAAATATTTAATTTTACAAGTTTTATGTACTTTTATAATTTTCTTAAAATTCATTTTTTCACTATAACTTCTCAAATAATCAAAATTCAAAGATGATGTAAGGAAAACGTAGATTCCTTGTGTCCAAATGAATCGATTGACCTATATTAGTAATGCATTTCATTAAAAAATAACAAAGTTATGGTTAATTGTATTTTCAAAAATTAATTTTTCGACTATAACTTTTCAAATAATCAAAATTTTGAGTTGACGTAAGCAAAATAAATGTTCCTTGCATCGAGACGAATCGACTGGTCTATAATATTATTTCATTTCATTGAAAAATAACAAAGTTATGGTTTTATTTAATTTTAAAAAATTAGTTTTTCAACTATAACTTCTATAATATTCAAAATTCGAAGCTGACGTAAGGAAAATAAAGGTTCCTTACGTCGAGACGAATCGATTGACCTACAAGATTAATGCATTTAATTGAAAAATAAGGATGTTATGGTTAATTGTATTTTAAAAAATTAATTTTTCGACTATAACTTTTCAAATAATCAAAATTTTGACTTGACAGAAGGAAAATAAATGTTCCTTGCATCGAGACGAATCTATTGGTCTATAATATTATTTCATTTCATTGAAAAATAACAAAATTATTGATCTATTTAATTTTGAAAAATTTGTTTTTCAACTATAACTTCTCTAATATTCAAAATTCGAAGCTGACGTAAGGAAAACGTAGATTCCTTGTGTCGAAACGAATCGATTGACCTATAAGATTAATGCATTTCTTTGGAAAATAAGAAAATTGTGCTTTATTGTAATTTTTGAAAATGAATTTTTCGAATATAACTTCTCAAATAATCAAAATTTAATGTTGATGTAAAGAATAATTAATGCTTCCTCTATGAGGAAGCAAATCATATTTGCTTACAGGAAGCAAAGTGCTCATTGTATGAGCACAAAAGTTGATACAACTTCACAGCTAGTTTTATTTATTGAGGGTATATAAAATTAGGATAAGTTAAGATTTTTATTAAATGGTAGGAAAATTAATTAATTAACCGTGTCGAAAAAAGGAGTTGATAAAATACTTCTGTTTTGATTTTTAAATATGACAATGTTGGAAAATAGTGACAAAACTCTGAGAATGTTTTTATGGAGGTCCTTTCAGACTCTGGCGCTATCTGCTTGAATGTTAACCCTCCGGGAGGAATAGGTCGTTGAGAAGGGCACAGAATAAGCGCCTTAATTTAAAGCCAGACAAGCATTCGCAAAATATAAGGCAAATATTGGCATGAATTCCTGCTCTACTTTTCACATTGTGATACAATTTCGTCCTGTTTTTATGAAAACTCTACAAAAACAACCAGAAAAATCAACAAAAGGGATATTCGTTGGAAAACTAATTTAAAAATAGTAACTTCAGACATTATTATGTATGTGAATATCCGATTGGAAAATTTTAGGAATTTATTTTCAAAAAGAATTTAACGAAAACATTTCACGAATTCTATGGATTATTTTCCCGATTTTCTGGGAAGGATTTCATGGAAAACTTTCCCGAATTCCATGAAAGAATTATGTGGAAATCTCGTACGAATTCTCTTGGATAATTCTTTGGAAAACTCGAATTCTCTTGAATAATTCTCGGAAAAACTTGCCCGAATTCTCTTGGATAATTGTCAGGAAAATTTTTAATGAATTCTCTAGGATAATTCTCTGGAAAACTTTTCCGAGTTATTCTAGAGAATTCTATGGAATATTTTCCCGATTCACCGGGAAGGATTTAATGGTAAACTTTCCCAAATTCATTGGAGGAATTCAATGGAAAATTTTCTCGAATTGATTACCTAAAAATACTTTCCGAAATCTTTATAGGTCTATTAAATTGACCGAAAAAAACGGAGTTTTCTTTGTTGTGGGTGGTTTGTCATTGTGTAACGCAGGAATTTGCTTATGAGGTTTTATCACTGAAGGTGAGATAATGCGGAGGTGTACGTGTGACGGACGGGTCGTGACCTAGGCCGTCTTGAAGGGCAGACATTTTTTAATCGATAACATTCACTCTCCAACCCCGGTCCTCTTAGAGGTGGTTGAGGTTGTAGGCCGGCTGGGAGTCGATAGAGGTCGCTGACTAAGGGGTGGGGTTCTTTTGGGGCGTTCAGACGCTTTCATCCCTTCACCCCTTTCACCCTCCTGATCTTGTGAAACTAACTAAACCCACCCCCTCACCTCATGACCATAATGATAGCTGTTTAAATAGAAAGGCCCATCCCTTAAAGAGGATCGGCTCGAAAACATTGTTAAAGGGGATGAAATGGTCGTAAACCCTTAAGGGTGAAATCCCTTGAGGGCGACCTTGATCTTAAGGTTCTCCTACCGTCTCAAGGTTGTTGGGTCAGGATTCAAGTCACGAGGGTCGAGTAGGTTTTTTCGATGCGAATGACCGGCGAAAGACAGGGGTGAGTGACTTTTTAACACCCCTATTTTAGAGTCACAAAATTCAGCTGTGGGAGCATATTGAATTTGATGTTATATGTATAATATTGCGCATTTAGATAAGGACAATAAATTTGTTTCAGGATTTAATGCTAAGTGCAATTTAAATTAAACTCACCCCTTTTAAGAGTTTTTGGGCCATCAGTTTCAACCCTCCATTTTAAGTTTAATCACAGCATAATCAATCATTTTATTGAACCTCCTTAAAATTGAGATATTAATGAATTTTTTTTTAACACCAGAAGATTGATTTATTTTTGAAACTACCCCCAGAGAGATTTTTTGTTTATTTGAATGTAATTTTTTAAGAGATTATCCCTTTTTACTAAAAATAAAAGTGAACGAAATCTGCGGGATTTTTTCGTCATATAATTTCTTTGTTATCTGACCTGAAATTTTTATCACAGTTTATATCACTTGTTATGAAATTCTAAAATGCAAGCTCACCACGGAATAATTAATCATTAACAAGTTTTCGGTTATATTTTCAAAATAGAAGAGAAATAATGATTTAATTGAGGCAGATTTCATTAATTAGTGGCATTAGAGTTAAATTAGAAAAAATTTGATAAGACAGAGAATTAAGAAGTGTGTCCTTGAAATATCTTTTGCGATAAAGAATGATATGTAAGGAAATAAATAAGATACTTAAGTTTAAGAAACTTGAAAATAATAATAGATTCTTGACGTCATTGACGTACTTCAAAAAATTCCCAAAGCGTTTGCGGGAACTTGCTTTTTCTTTTTTAAACTTTAAAATTAAAAATGTGAAAACAGAAAAATGTGAAAATGGAAGTTGGTTGTTGAAATTTTCTGGGTTATTTTTGCTCGGAAATGAAACTGCCGACGGAACGGAAAACGGAATCGCGAGTTCATCGCGAAAAGTGGGAAAAAAAGGCGTACGAGAAAAGCAGGTGGAAAACCTTCAGCGAAACGTTCAAATATTGTTTTTCCATTCTTTTGCAGCGTCGACGAGAAGAGGGATTGGTTCTATTTTCTGAAAAAATACCGGACCCGACCCGCGGGGGCTCTTCTCGATGGTAATTTTTTTTTACCGAACCTCGTAGGGTATAATTTCCAAAGAAAAACACCAGCATCCCAACAGAAGGACGCGAGAAAAGTAAGAAAATACTCCAGTTGTCTCTTGCAAATGAAAAACTACCACCACTTTTTGCTTCCTAAAAGAAAATCAAGTTTTTAATTTTCGAATTGAATTTCTCGTTCAAAAACAATTTCAAATACAAATAACGCAATAATAATTAAAATAATACTTTATTTATAAAAGTATAGAAACATTTCAAAAAAATTCTTCCCAGATTCCAGATAATTCGTATGCAAAAATCCTGCCGGAATTCTGAAAAAATTTTCAGGTATATATTCATCCCAAACGTCGGGAAATTTTTCACATATATTCTTCCCGAATTCCGGAAAATCTTTCCCGAATTCCGTAAAAATCTTTCAGGAAAATTCTTTCCGAATTCCAAAAAAATCTTTCAAGTAAATTCTTCCGAATTCCGAAAAAATTTTTCCCGAATTCCGGAAAAGTCTTTTTAAGAAATCCTAACCAAATTCCGGAAAATCTTTCTCGAATTCTGAAGAAAACTTTCAGGAACATTCATCCCGAAAGTCGAAAAATCCTTCATGGAAATTCTTCACGAATTCCGGAAAATCTTTCCCGAATTCTGAAAAAACCTTTCAGGAATATTCTTCTCGAATTACGGAAAAATATTTAAAGAAAACCGTTACCCAAATCCGACAAAGTCTGTTAAAGAAATTCTTCCCGAATTCCGGAAAAATCTTTCACGAAAACTCTTCCTCAATTTCAGAAAATCATTTCGGAAAATTCTGTCCGAATTTATGAAAATCCTGAGAAAATTCTTCTCTAACTCCGGAAAAATCTTTTGCGAAAGGTGCAGGAATAAAAAATCAAAAAATGAACTTAAAATCCCAAATAAATAAATAAAAATAATAGTAATAAATCGTAAAATCAATTCCTAATTTAAATTTAAGAATGCGGAGGGCGCTCAAAATAATTTCTAAACAGCAGAGACGCGTTCTAAGAATATCAACGGCAGTTATAGAGGGGTTGGTTTCTAGACTGGATCGATATGTATATAAATACCTCGCACCCCTATTTCTCTCCCAGGGGTAAATTCCCAGTTTTACCGACGGCGGATAAAGGATCAGGGGAGAGGAAAATTTTTAAAACTAGATGGTAAATTACTAGAAATCTGCTGCACCACGGGACGGTAAATCTCGTTAAAATAACAACCCTTAAATTTATTGATAAAGTTATAAAAAATTTTTAGAATTAAATAGACAAAAAATAAAAATATAAATATTAGCACAGTACATAACAAGTAACATGAAATATTGTGACTCGACGACTTTTGTGTCGCAATCGTGCAAACTTTAATTGGCGTCGACCTCTCCGATAGGCGACGACGTTCTCTTATGCAAAATTATCAAAATTACACGTGCGCCGTAATATAACCGCTCAGCCAATGATTTCTAGGCTGTACTTTCAACGGCATTGTATCAGCAGTTACGTCGCTTTATCTTCTTCTTTAGTTTCTGGCTATGATGTGATGTGCAGAATAACGACTATTAAGACGAGTAGTCGTTTCATTAATTGCTCATATATTATCTCCCTTATGCAGTAATACTCTCAACGCAAGATGAAAATACATTTACTTTTAAAAATTAAAATTAATAATTTTATACATAAATATTTGTTAAATGGAGATTCCACAAAATCTAAGGAAAATTGTCAAAAGTTCCTTGTGAATTCTCTAATGAAATTTTTCCGAATTCTCTGGGAAGAATTCTATGAAGAACTTTCCCCAATTTCTTGGCAGAATTAAGTGGAAAATTTTCTCGAATTCTCTGAAAGAGTTCTACAGAAAACTTTCCCGAATTCTATGAAAGAATTCTGTGGAAAACTCCCTAATTCACTGAAAGATTTACGTAGTAATCTTTTCCTAACTTTCTGGAAGAATTCAGTGGAAAAATTTCTCGAATTCCGCGGAAGAATTCAACGAAAAACTTTCCCGAATTTCATGGAAAACTTTCCAGAATTCTCAGGAAGAATTCCTTGGAAAACATTCCCGAATGCTCGGGAAGAATTATGTGACCAATTTTCCCGAAAATGATTCCATAAAAATTGTCCCCGAATTCCTCGGTATTGACCGAATTCTCTGGAAGAATTTCTCGGAAATTTTTCCCGAATTCTCGGGAACTATTTTATGGAATAATTTACCGAATTTTCGTGAAGGATTCCGTGGGAAACTTTCCCGGAATCCACAGAGGAATTCCGTAAAAAACTTTCCCGAATTCCCTAGAAGAATTCAATGAAAAATTTTCTTGAATTCCCAGGAAAGATTCCACGGAAAATTTTCCGAGAAACCTTGAAAAAAATATCCCCAAATACATTTTTGTAACATCAAGAAAACTAGCCTGATATAAAATGAACATTTCGAATATCTCTTGGCATTAATAAATTTATTTTTTCAAAAATAGGCTTGGCAAGTGCGAGTTTGAAGTGGTTGGGATATTGTCATTAGATAGATTATACAATATTACATTCTCGTACATAAGAGAGATGGTGTAAACGTAAACAGCCGCCGCCGGGTTAGGCTGGGTTCAATGCCGAACTGTGATTGATAGGCAACTTCTAACCTTAGTTTGCATCGGAGATTGCGCGAGATATTAGTTACTTATGTAAATGGGGAAGGTATGGGGGTCAGATATGAAGGAATAGTCGTACCCCTGTGTACCGCAATCGACTTGCAAATTATACGCGATATCTCGAATGGCCTTTCCTCTCCGAAGACCTTGCTCCCAACGTCCGGACGTCATCATTAACTGGGACAACGCACTAAATAATTATTTCGTTAAAATAAATTCCGCAGTTTTTCACATATAATTTTTAAACAATCTCAAAGAGACTTTAATCCCAATTTAATATTTACTATTCAGCAAATATTCCTCACACCCCGAAAATTTTAAAATCCCTCACATTCCAGAAACTCCCGCCGATTTGACGCTCCTCATTCTTATTTATCCCTTTTTTTCTTATTTTCAATTGGGGGGGGGTTTTAAATATTTTCGGTTTTTATGAGAGTGGAGTCGCTTTGGAGACACAGAAGTTAGCCGACGCTCAAAATTCCGGGCGGTATCTTTTGTCCACCCGGATGACGAGACGTGCAGCTTTTCTCCATCTCTCTCAGCCCCTCAGCCCCCCCCCCCCTGCCAATCCAACTTTATTCATCCTTCTCTCTCCGATCTTATATCACATTATGTCCCTCTCTTTTCCCCTTTTTGCCGCGGTTACTGAGCGGTCTATCCTTTCTTCTTCGCGATATCCCCCCCCCCCCCGCCCCCGGCCTACAAGCTACCAATCCCCTTGGCCCCACAACCACAACTATATTTTTCGCGCTCTCTCACTCGCGCTTCCTTTATCGGCGCTTCTCTTTGTGTCTCTTTTTATTCTTCCCGCTTTGGGTGGGGGGTCGGGGGGTCCATCCCTTTTCTCATTCTCTCTACGATTCGCGAGACGGATCGTGGGCATCAATCTCTCGTCAAACCTGGACCTAGTTCAGCACGTAAAAATTCCAATGCGGGACTGACTTCCCCCCCCCCATAAGTCTAACGTCTGCTACAATAGCAAGACTTAAAGCCTGAATCGTTCGTCCATTCGCAATGTGGTTTTATCCATCTCTGGAATTTTTAAAAAATAATTTTCATTTTTGGATGCTGATTTAATGAAGAAATATTTTAATGAAGAACTTTCCCGAATTCTATGGAAGAATCTTGTGAAAAATTTTCTCGAAATGGTTAAAAGAATTGTGTGGAGATTTTTCTAGAATTTACTGGAAGAATTATATTGAAAACTATTCAAAGTACTGGGAAGGTTCAGTGGGGAATTTTCTGAAATTTCCGGGAAGAATTCTGTGGAAAACTTTCCCGAAATCTGTAAAACAATTGCTAGGAAAATTTTTCTGAATTCTTTGACAAATTTCTGTTGAAATCTTCTTCGAATTACGTGGAAAAATTAGGTCAAATATTTTCCCAAATTCCGTGGAAGAATTTGCTGGAAAACTTTCCCAAATTCCCTGGCAGAATCCTCTGAAAAACTCTCGAAATCCATAAAAGAATTATGTGGAAAATTTTACTTAATTCTAAGGAAGAATTTTGTAGAATACTTTCCCGAATTCTGTGGAAGAATTATCTGTAGAATACTTTCCCGAATTCCATAAAAAAAATCCCGTGAAAAACTTTCCCGAAATCTGGAAAAAATCCCTAATTCTCTGGAAGAATTTTTTGGAAACCTTTCCCGAAATTCGGATAAGAATTGTGTGGAAATCTACCCCGAATTCCTTGGGAGAATTCTGTGGAAAACTTTCTCGAATTCCATGGAAAATTTTCCCTAGAAAAATTCTACGAAAAGCTTTCACAAACTCAGGGAAGAATCCAATGAAAATTTTTTTTGAATTTCCAGGAAAGATTCCTTGGAAAAAATTCCCGATTTCACGAGAAAAGTCCCATGGAAAGAATCGGCTTTCTAATCGCGATGAGATATATTTTTATGAACTTCTTATGGTAAATCAAATCAAATTATAAAGGAAACGCAACTCTGAGGGTAATAAATAAAAATGTGCAGATCGAGGTGAATATTGTACAGAAATGGGAAATTTGGTCCGCGTTTATTTTTCGCAGTGGGGGTGCGTGGAAAAGCCATTAATCTACTGCTCCCTAAATCTCTCGTTGCAATGCTTGGGGGGTCGTTGGGGGGAAACTGTTCATGTTTCTATGAGATTCTTAGAGAAAGGCAGAGAGGGTGAAGTGAGAGAGAAGGAAAGTAGGAAAGAATAGATGGGGAGAGAAAAAAAGACATTTTCCGGAAACCGGAAGTTGGCGCGACTTAAAGACGCGTGCACGAAGATGGAAAAAGATTTTCTACAACTTATGGTAATGGAAAGATGAATCGGTTAGTGGAATATAGAGTTGTTCGAAAATAGATTATTTTGTATAAAAATATTTTTAAATATCGTAAAAAACATAATTTGAAATCAAATCTGATTGGGAAGGATACATTAAAGCTTAAATACGGAAGAAAAAAAAAAGAAAAAAAATATTCCGGGGCGGGATTCGAACCCTAGATGCTTAAGAGCACAGGTACAAACGTAAGACTACCAAGGGTCGAATTTTCAAAATAAAATATTTCGGAAACCAATAGTCCAAATAAAAAATAAAAAAATATGGCTCTAATTGGTTTTTCATCTTCTTTTATTTATTAATTATCCTACCTGGGAAAAAAAATATTGAGATTGTAATTTAAAATTGAGGAATTTCCATAATATTTTATAACTCGTTCGTTAGCCTTGCAAGAAGTTCTAGATGCTTTTATTATATTTTTTCAGAGTATTTGGCGTAATTTGCAGTAGGACGCGATGAGCTGAAGTGATTTACGAAAAAGTGACGGGGCCTTCATTGCTCTGACGAGTTTACAGCCAACAACCTAATTCAAGCTCGTTGGATGTGGCTCGACGAGCAGGCAATTACTTTTTCGACAATAACCTCATCCACAGAATAATAACCGGAAGTCGAGAGTCGACGAGTTGTAATTTTAGGCGTGAAAACATTTTAATCGCTTTTGCGAACCTTTATCGAAATTTATTTCCTTATAAACTTAAATAATTGTAATGAAATAATAAAAATCAATAAAATAAACATATTTTTAATTGAAATATTTTTTCTTTATAATTTCTGCAATTTTTCGGGAGAATAATAATTAACAATGTTGCAAGGGGCGAAGAAAAGAAGAAAGGATTCTAAAGTGGTCACCATATGCACAGCAGGTGCGACTATTCGCTTAAGGGTCTTCACATACGAAATCCCTTGACAGTGATGGAAATCTGGCTTATAATGTCAGTGTCCACTCTAAAAAATTTAATGAAATTCCGTCTGATATTTATCTTGAATAATCTCGAGGAAAGAAACTTTTGTTTCGAATTTTTGAATAAAAACTGAATTTGAAGTTAGTTTTTATAATTTCAGTAATTAAATAAAAAAATTCAAAACCTAGGAAGGAGTTCCATAAAAATTTTCCCGAGTTCCTGGGAAGTATTCTATGCAAAAAAATTTCTGAATTGAATTACCGGGAAAGATTCAATGGAAAACTTTCTTGGATTCTCTAGGAGAATTCTATTACAAAACTTTCCAGAATTTTGTGAAGAACTTTCCCGAATTCTGTGGAAAACTTTCCCGAATTATCTTAAAGAATTTCGTGAAAAACATCCCTGAATTCCCTGGAAGAATTATATGAGAAACTTTCCCGAATTCTATGGAAGAATTATATGGGAAACTTTTCCTAATTCTATGAAAGAATTATGTGGAAAAATTTCCCGAATTCTGTGAAAGAATTCAGTGGAAAGCTTTTCCGAATTCTTTGGGAGAATTCTGTGGAATACTTTCCCTAATTTTCTCGAAGAAGTCTACGGAAATCTTTCCCGAATTCCGTAGAAAAATTCTGTGAAAACATTTCCCGAATTCCCTAGAAGAATTCAATGAAAAAAAAGACACTTCACTTTCGAGTTTTTGAATAAGAACTAAATTTAAAGTTAGTTTTTGTAATTTCAGTCAAAAAAAAAATAAATAAAAATAAATAAAAATAAATAAAAACAAAAATCAAACAGTTCCGTAACCTGTAAAGAAATAATTTTAGATGCTTTTTTCCTGTGTGTGGATTACTTGCGCAAGGGCCATTCACACGTCGAAGGTAATACTTTTAGGTGAGTGTGTGTGCCCTCATATTACTGGTCGAGCGTAAAAGAATTCACAAATACAGGCTCAGACAAGAGGCAAGGAACATATACAAGCTTCTGGTCGGTGTAACGCGGCGGGCTAATGATGATGACACTCTTATTTCTCGGAGAGAACGTAGGTCATTTTTCAAAAGGCCCAGGCCAGCTTGAAAGTGAGGATGGTGAAGGAGTAACAACGAGAGGAGGGAAAAGAAGTCCTCTCCGCACGCAGAAGCTAATGTCCGGAACGACTCCTAAACCATTAGACCGAGAGGCAGAGAAAGACAAAGGGAGATATAGAGAGAGACGAGAATGAAAGGAGAAAGACAGTGGCGTAACTGTCAAGATCGAAGTGATCAAGACCTCATCTTATTTTAAAAGTATCTCCCACAAAAATATTTAGGATTTAAATGAAAAAGAAGGAAAAATAGAGAACAATATTCAATTTAAGAAATAAAAAATAAAAAAAAACATTAAAATCAACTAATAGTTACGTATTTTTTATTTTTTTATTTGGCGCAGTAGTTTAGGAGATATTAACGATTGAAATTGCAGTCTACTAACGTTAATATTTGTAAGGACAGATACCGAGGGTTCAATTCCCGGCCCGAAATATTTTTTTTTTATGTTTCTCCTTTTATTCGTGATTTTCTCACTCGTGCCACATTCGAGTTTATATTTTTTTTTTCTAAATTTACAATTTAATTCTAATCTTTTGAATTTCTCACTTTTGAAATATCCTTGCCTGTTCTTAAAATTTCTTTATTCCCAAGATTGCGTATTTATCGATAACTACCGTTTTTTCATCACTTAAAAAAGTTAAAAGAAAAGTGGAAGACCCTTGAATTTCCTGATGGCAGCCTTTTTCGGGAAAATTATCGGTGATTTAGAAAATTGTCTGCAATCGTCCTGCGGTCGTTTGTAGTTCACCGCGACACGAGAATATCTCGTGAGAAACCTGCCGACGGTGAATTTCTACTTTCGATCTCTTTCTCATTTTCCGATCGTAAATCTCGAAATTGTTCATTTTTTTTCTCTAGGATATTTTGTGACTAAAATTACAAAAACTATCTTTTAATTCAGTTTGTATTAAAAAAATTCGAAACTACAGTTTCTTTTTTCTTTCATTGGGAATTCGAGAAATTTTTCCACAGAATTTTTCCCTGGAATTTGGGAATACTTTCCATATTTCATAAAAACTTTCCCGAATTCTACGGAAGAATTCTATGGAAAATATTCCCGAATTCTCGAAAATGATTCCATACAAAATTTTCCTAAATTTATAAAGCGTAAATAATAAAACAAAATTTTCAAAATGAGAAAAAAATGTTTAGAGAACTAAATTGAAAAAAAATTAAAATGAATGAAAAAACTATTTCTTAATTTTTTTAGTTAGAGCAATAGGTTTGGTAAGACGGTCCTTTCCATCTTAGGCACCTAGGGTTTGAATCTCGGTCAAGAAGTTTTTTTTTCTTTATTTATTTATTATTTTCGAAGTTGATTTAGTATTTCTAGGTTCTTTAAACGGAGTTTTTTAATGAAGATGTGCTAAAGTTAACTCTGAATTGTGAATTACTGAATTGCGAACAAGAGAGAGAGAGAGAGAGAGAGAGAGAGAGAGAGAGAGAGAGAGAGAGAGAGAGA
>CAJFCO010000442.1:47281-69840 GCA_904066015.1 Synergus gifuensis
GAGAGAGAGAGAGAGAGAGAGAGAGAGAGAGAGAGTAGGGGGAAGAGAGAGACAGTAGAATATTTAAAATGACCAGTTAAAGTAAAGGTAGCACAAAGAAGAGAGAAAGAGAGAAAAAAGAGAAAATATAGTTATGCATGCTGTTACTAAATGCGAGACCAATACCTATGTAAACCTCGTCTAAGTGTTGTGTTTATTTGAAGAGACATGTGGGTAAAACGTCCTCATTGATGAGAGAAAACGGATATTTAAATCACAACGAAACTTGGCATTCTTATTATTTCAAAAGTTAAAAAAATCTTTTTTATTAACTAATAACACTATAATTTTAAATTAAAAAAAAATTTCTGAATAGGAAAAATTTCTAAAAATGTTTTAAAATCTACAAAAAATGAAATTTTAAGTAGAATGAATGGAAATCTAAAATTTAAAATGAAACAGAAAGAAAAAAAAATTATTTTCCACGGGGAATCGAACCCTTGGTACCTACACTAAGGATTAGTAAATATTAACTTCTAACACTGCTGGTAGAACTTTAAAAAAGTGAATATCCCTAAAATGACTATTCCAAATAAAAAATTAAAAAATACATCTCTAATGAAATTTTATCTTCTGTATTAATATTTAATTTGCTTATTTTTTTTTTAGTTAAAAAAAATATCTGAATGAAATATTTTTCTCTCTTCGTACTTCACTTTCTCTTTTTCTTTCTCTCTCCCTCCTTGTATATTTAGCTCCCTCATTTGTCTCTCTCATTTTTCTTTGTACTGTCCGGCCAAGGGTGAGACGTCTTAATCATCCAGATTACATTATAGAGATAAAGAATATGTCCCACAGAATGTTACAAGCCGATAAAGATAAAGCTTCATTCATAAGTCAATCATATCATTCGAGAAAAATAAATTTTTATCTTTTACTTTTATTTGAAAAATCTCGTTGTCATTCCAAATATTTCTGTTATCAAACTTTTTACTCACTTAGATCTAGATTATCAGCAATAAAAATAGCGAAACATACCTGAAACATAAAAAAATAAATTAATAATAATAATAATAATAATAATAATAATAATAATAATAATAACTGAATAACTCTACTGAAAAAATGATAATTCTATGAATAAAATTGTATAAAATATTAATAGTAAAAAATACATAAGATAATTGAAACGAATGATTAATTTACAATTAAAAAAAGAAAGATTGAATTAAAAAAAAAAAGGTTCGAAAAGGCAGAATCATTGAGTAATAAGGTCTTGAGACAGAAGAAAACCAATCAACGATATCTGGCTGCAAATTATAAATAAGAATCATAAAAATTCCAGATTGCAATTACTATGCTTGTCGAGATAAGAGAAAGAGAGGTCAAGGGGTGGGGAAATAGGGAGGATTTCACGGTGTCCATCAGCGATAATTAAAGCCTCGTACGGTCAGGGTTTAAGTAAGTAAGCGTCTGATTAATTATTCACCATACGTCCACACCTAATTCGATTCCACGTGACGAGCCGAGTTACCCTTCTTCTCAATTGTAAACATTGTCAATTATTTAAATAACCAAACTTGTGTAACCATCTCCATTCCTTCAATCCTTAATTCTTAATTTTATTCAATTCTCCAATGCCTTCGTTCAACTCCAAATAAATCCACCCCAAATAAATAAACAAATAAATAATTATTGTAAAATAAACGAAATTTTACAAAATAAAATTATTTTAATATAGAAAAGAACTTTATTTTAATCTGTTATGATTGAAAACAGTGAATAAAAGATGAAAAAAAAAATAATAAAAAAAAAATTTGGACCGGGATTCGAACCCGAGGTCACTGACGTTGAAATTCCTGCAACTAAATTACAAAGGCGAATATCTCGAAAACTACTTATCAGACTAAAAAAATAAAAAATACGTCTTTCCTCAATTTATCCTCCCTTTTAATCTCATAAATAAATTTATCAATAACTCGAAAAGAAATTTTTAAATTGTTTCAGCGATTCGATCAGTACCTAAAACAAGGTCGATTTTTCTCCAATTTTCTCTGGCTGCATTTGTCGAATTGGGAATTTCAACTCCCCATGTTAAGAGCTTCCGCAAGGCTGCTTTTGCGGAACGTGCACGCCTGAATATATTCATATATATGTGCACAAAGTACAATACACGTTGACGCGGCGCAGGTGGGTGACTTCGCTCATTAACGTGCTGCGATAGTGATCGCCAGGCTTAAACGTATATCAACTGAGAGCCATTGTATTCCAGAGACACGAGTTTACGCCCAAGAGGTGGGGCTCTGCAACCGCATTTGCACCACGCCCTTGCACTTTTTATTTTTGCCGTTTAAATACGACGAGACGCGAAAAAAAAGGGACGTCTCGAGCAATAAAATATGCCCTCAAAGGCTTCGGCGACAATCAAATTTACTTATCGGACCTCTACAGAAGTTCTCTATATATATATCTTTTTTTTCAATTTAAAAAATTTTTTTATTACAGCTCGAAAAAAGTGTGGAAGGTAATTATATTCTACAAAACTATAAAGAACAGCAGCAGCCCTAGAGACGCCACCCCTTGTCGCGACCGGAAGTGACGCACATCTATCTTGTCCTTCGAACCCGGCCGTGCACTTCCGCCTCAGAGAAAGAGAGATAGAAAGTTTATCCCTCGGTAGAAAATTCACCAAGAAAGTATCTTCGATTGTCCATGTTGAGAAGAATTAATTAAACTCGTTTGTAATTATTTCGAGGATAAAAAGCTTTTTCTTAGGGACTACAATTCCTTTAAGAAGTTTAGAAAATAATGTAGGAGGATCGAAATCTAGACATTTTTATTTTTTTTTTTTAGAGTAGTCTTTGAAAAACAGCATTTTTAAAACTGGGTTTTTCAAGGATAGAGACGAAGGTTCGAATCCCGCCCCAAAATATATTTTTTTTCGGATTTAGAGCAGGTTTCTTCAAAATGCAGCACTATAAATATTGGTTCTTTCCAGGATAGAGGCCGAGGGTTGACCAAGTGAAGAATTTTAAAAAGGTTTGCAAAAATTGGAAATGTTTTGAAAAAATTTTAAAAAAAAATTGACCTTTAAAGAAGCCAGAGTTTTTTTTAGATATTCAAACGGCTCTTGGCCCACATTGTCAGAAATACCCACCGGATTCAGAAAAATGAAGGAAAATTAAAATCCAAAAAACCGTTTTTGAGTTATAGCCACTCTCCGAAATGAAGAATTTTAAAAATTCATCCCTTCAAGGATAGTGAGCGAGGGTTCTAATCCCCCCCCCCCAAAAAAAAAAAAGGTTTCTCCTTTTTCCTGACGTTATTTTATCAAATTAGCAATATTGTTTGAAATTATTGATGGAAAATTATCTCGAACTCAAATGTGCATTACAAGGTAATAATAGTCTACTCTAAATTATCTAAAGATACACAAAGTACTTTTTTGTGGAGAATAAAAAATGTGGAAGATAATTCTATTCAGCGACTTTTTTTGAGTTGTGCACTTAACCTCTTAAACCTCTCCGAGGCGAAGTAATTAATTCTTAAGAAGCTTAGATTCGATTATTAATTAACCTGTTTATTAATTCGATAATAGTTGATTTTATAAACGATTTGTTATTTCGAATTTTTTTTTTACGTAGTACCTTTTCAATATTACTTTATTTTTCCTTATTTTTTCTTTTCTTCTACTTTTTCTTAGTCTTTCTGTTTTTCTTCCTTTGCTTTTTCTCATGAGTCCTGCTTTTTTTCCTTTTATTTATTTTTTTCTATTATTAGATAGATTTTTAAAGTCTTCGATTTTTAAAAGCAATTTTACATTCATAGGAGTCATCATTCAGCAGTACTTAGACTTAAATCGCACTCGAGTGCAATTAACCTGCACGTTGCAGGTGATTAAGGTGTATTTATATGCAAGTTGCAAGTTGAGGGCATTTGCTGAGGTCGGAATCGATGACGAGAGTGAAAAAGCCAAATTATGTTGAGACAGGGAGAATAGGTTTCGTCACGCACCCTCTTAAAAAAAAACTGACATTAATAAAAAAAAATCGAGAAAAAAGGAAGCAGAAGAAATAGAAAAAATTTCGGAAAGAAAAGAAAACAATATTTAAAATATTCAAAAAAATTATAAAGTCTAAATTTTAGAGTATAAAAAATTAAATTAAAGGAAAAAAAAAAGTTGGTCGGGATTCGAACCCGAACCTCGGACCTCTACAGAAACAAACTTCAACACACATATGAAATAAACAAAGGTTCATATCTCCTAATTTAATCTTCCGAATAAAAAAATAAAAATATGCATCTTGTCGATTTTGATCGTTTATAATTTGGCCCGAATAATTTAAAAAAAAATATTATTAATAATAATTCAGTAGTATTTCAGATAACTAGTATAATTTTCAGCTTAAAATAACATCTAAAATTTAAAATACGAAAAAAAAATCGATGGGGATTGGAACCCTCGCTATCTAGAAAAAAATTTTAAACCTTGATATCTCTGTATCCTGGCTTGAAATTGCAAACAAGAAAAATCCATATCTCATGAATTTCGATTTAACTAAAGATAAATGAGAAAAGAACAGAAGAAAAAAATCTTTTAAAGTACGACGGGTTGCCTGTACCCTCTGGGCTCTGGTCCCAAGAAAAGTGATAAAATTTCGCCATTTGAGGCTAATTTTCAAGTTTCGCAACTCAAAGATTTACAAAGTACGCCACGAGTTCCAAAAATCTTGGAATAGCCTCGAGATTTTTGCACTCTGATCCGATAATGTCGGCATGTCGGTAAGATTTTCTCGGTAATGGTCCAGTCTTTGGACCTCGGAGTTGCCTTAGGGTTTAAAATCCGCCCAGAGCGTGCACGCGATCCTACTATAGAGGCTCCCGAGATTTTATTACAATTCTGCATATCAAAAGGGTTATTCCAACTTAAATTTAAATTAAAAAAAAATTCAGCTGATTTTTGATAAAAGCTCAGAATCCGTAATTACGCAAGAGAAGAATAAAAAGGCTAAATAAATAAACAGCGTCACAACAAATGTTGGAGTGATTGTGAAGCGCCATATAATTTATAATCTTCGATAAATTGCTCGAGTTCAAGGCGAAATAAAAAAAGTGTTCATTATATAAGACCAAACAGAATTTTCGAGGTTTTATCAAAGCACTTCGCTATCTTTGATTTGACTTTTGATCCCTTGTCCCTTTAAGTTCTCATTTTCGAATTTTGGTTCTTAATTTGTTTTTGAATAGATTTGGAACGTGTTATTTTCATTGTCAATTTACTGTTATTGATAACAATTTTCTGATATTATGCACCAATAACAGGAAATTTCTCGTCCAGTGAACTCGATAATAACATTTTCAATTGCGATATTCGGATAACCGCAAAGGATCAATTTCGCAGTCGATATTGAGCACAGTAGCAGGAAGCAAATTTCATTCGAAAATACGAAACGTATCAAGGAAATATTGCATTCGTATATTTATTTTATGGGATTTCGTCAAGATTTATTGGATTTTATTTTTTTTAGGAATGGTTCGTTTATTTTCAAGATGATATTTAGTCAATTTAATGAAATTTTGTTTCACTCAATATTTCTTTGAGGCAAATGATAAGTTGATTCAAAAAACAGTCCTTTGACTCAAAGATCAATTTATTGACTCAAATTTATTTCTTTGATTTACATAAGAAGCATTTTTTTAATCCAGAGATTTGACTTGAAACTATTTCTTTGACTTAAAAAGTATTTCCTTGACTAAAAGAGTATTGAATCAAAAATAATTTCTTTAACTCAGAGTATTGACTCGAAAACTATTTCTTTGATTCAAAAACCATTCCTTTGAATCGAAGAGAACTTTTTTCACTTAGAGATTATTTCAATGACTCGAAACTATTTTTTTGAATTAAAAAACATTTCTTTGACTCAAAAACCATTCCTTTGAATCAAAAATCATTTCATTGACTCGAAATTATTTCTTTAACTTAAAAACCATTTTTTTGACTCAGAGAGTATTGACCTAAAGAGTATGTCCTTTACTCAAAAAGCACTTTTTTGACTCAAAACTAGTTCTTGGACTTAAGAAGAACTTCCATGACTCAAAAAGCATTCTTTTCACTCATAGATCATTTCAATGACTCGAAATTATTTTTTTTTGAATTAAAAAACATTTCTTTGACTCAAAAACCATTTCTTTGACTCGAAGATCATGTCATTAACTAGAAACTATTTCTTTCACTTAAAAAACATTTTTTTTGACTTAAAAACCATTTCATAGACTCAAAGCGTATTGACTCAAAAACCATTTCTTTGACACAAAGATCATCTGCTTGACTCAAATTTATTTCTACGCCTTAAAAATCATTTCTTCGAATCAAAGCGAATTTTCTTGATCCAAATAACTATTTATTAAAGAAAAAAGTTACAAAAAAACATTTTTCTAAGTGTAGCTTGTCATCAGACTGATTTTCTTAAGTAAAACGCAATTTATCAAATAACCACTGATTATTTTTTAATAACTCGACCCGAGACATATATTTTGAACCCAGAAAGACGTTTTCCGCATGAAACAGTATTATTTTCTCATCTTGGCACTTATTTGTGAACGATTTCCTGGATGTCGTAATCGATACGATATCGTGTATTTGTCTCGACTTTAAGTCATGTTTATGCATCAAAAGGTACAAGACGTTGTTGAATAGCAACGGTGGCAGCAACCGTGCAATTAGGCGCATCGATTCCAATGCATAATTAATATATGTAAAATCATGTTGTCTCATTATCAATATCGTATCGATTGCGCTGCTTAACACCGGCAAAGGTGATCATCTGATCTCTAGGAAATGTCACAATATTCCAGATCTTGACTATTCATAAATTTCAAGCAAACATAAAAAATTCTCTACCATGTATTATAAATATTGAATTAAATGTATATTATCACACTTTTCATTTTTTAAATCAATTTTCTTGCTGAAGAAGGTCTTGTGTCTACAATCACTGAATTTTTCATTAGCTTTTTAATCCAATGATTATTATAATTTTATAAAACAAATCCGCTTTTTTGAGGAAAGGAGATTCTATAAAAAATAATTAATCGAGCTTCACTATCGATTGATTATATTAATTTATAAGAGAGGTTATTTTGTTTTTAGGTTCTTTTGATCACAGAATATTTCTTTCATTCAATCACTTAAGGGAATTCAAAGAAAATGTCTCTGATTCAAATTAAAAATTAATTTCAGCCAAATATCCTTTAATTCAAAGAAATAGAGCATTTTATGGGGTTTAAAGGGATTTTATGAGATTTAGAGACACATTTTAAATTTTTTCTTTCCCATTTCTTGACTCGTCACGAAAATTCTGAGGATGACTTCATCAGAAGTAAAAAAAATTCGGTGATGACTGGTCATATCGAAAATGGTATCAAGAGGTCGATTAGGTCAAATGAATTTGACCAGCTATTCTCAGATATATGCAACTAAAAGAGGTTCAATCAGACTGTCGAATCTCACACGTGTGTTTGAAGATATTAGTCGAAAACAAGAGGTCCTTCATTAAATCAACAACAAATGTCGATGACTTCAGTAATTGGTAAATTTTGATAACTCATTATGAAAGAAGGATCTATTAATAATTTTTTAATATCAAAGAAATAGTTAATAACGGTTTTAATAAAAAGTTCGCAAATTGATAGATTAAACGGTAAATTAAAACGAAAAATTGTATTTTAAATTTAAATAAAGCCAAAGAAATATTTAAGAAATATTTAAGAAATATTTCTGTAAATATTTAGCACTTCCTGAATTGGTGGCCTCGTTTTCACCCTCAATTTCAGAACCTTTTTTTCAGAACCTTTAAAACAATTTCCTCCAGAAATAGCAGATCCTCCGGGCCAAAATGGTGCAGCAATCAATTTCTCATTTCTTCGAAACTGCGGTCGCACGCTCTTATATTTTCTCTCTCATCTCCATTATGTAATCCAATATAATCACGCTTCATGTCGAAACTTCCGGTTAGCCTTTTACACGTCATTTTTTGAACAACAACCTCAACAAAGGATCAGAAATCCCTCTCACTCAAGTCTCAGTCGCGTCTTCAAATTAAGAAAAAAATGCAGATTCCTCTTACCGACATTTTACCGACATTAAAAATCGATGGTTTGAGTCTCTGCTTAATTTAAAGGCCATCAAGATACATTTTCTTAGCTTTCGCCATTAAATTAATTTTTAAAAAATTACAGATTCCTCTTACCAACATTTTACCGACATTGAAAATCGATAGTTTGAGTCTCTGCTAAATTTAAAGGCTTTCAAATTACATTTTTTCACCTGTCGTTATCAAAGTAATAAAGAAAAAATTGTAGATTCCTCTTATCGACATTTACCGACATAAAACCTCAGGTTCGAGTCCTGGTTACATGTAAAGGCTCCCAAATTACATTTTCATAGCCTTAGCCACCAAAGTTATGTAAAGAAATCCAGATCCCATTTACTGACATTTATCGACATAAAAACTCGGGGGTTTGAGGCTCTCTTTTCATTGACATACCCCCCTCACCCCTCCTCATGTTTTATTGTAGAAAAGTTGTCCCACAAAAATCGCATTAAGAATTACTATTCAAAAAATCGATTATAACAGATTTTTATGTTACTTATAAAAGCATTCGGTTATAACTCGAATGACAAGTTTCAATCGCGCCATCAAAGTAAAAAATGCAGTTTCCTCTTACCGACATTTTACCGACATAAGAATTCGGGGTTCGAGTCCGTGCTAAAAAAAAACTTCTACAACAATATCCTATCTATTTATCTCTCCTCTCAACGAGATATTGTTCCCAAAATTCTGAGACTGATCTCTTCTCATCGACATTGCCCCGTCCCTCACCCCCGAGTCTTTTGTTGCAGAAAGGTTGTCCCTCTGAAGCACAAAGATCGCATTAAGAATTGTATTAATCAAGAACTGTCAGTGTGATTCTCGACGCGGTGATATGTCGGATGTCGAGTCTCTAGTAAAAGGGATGAGTGTGGTGGGTGGAGGGGTGGGGTGGGGGGTTCAGTGGATGAGACGGAAGCCAGAAAACTAGAAGAGAAGACAAGACTGGGGGGGGGTGGATTCTGGATCTGCTGATGACGTCGAGAAATGATACAAAAAAATGGCAGACAGTCTAGCCGGCACCGGATTTTCCCTTCTTGAAGCCAAACTCAAAGATTTCAACGGAAAAGAGACTTTGTGAGTGAAGGCTATTGAATATAATAATAAAGAAAGAAAACGAAAAGATCCCGGAAGGAAAATATCATCCTTTCATTTATCACTGAGCTGATTTAATATTTAATTTATTTTAGTGAGGACACGAACCATTCAAATTTTTTATCCACACTTTTTTCTTAATTTTTTTTTGTAAATTAATAAAAATAAAATAAAAAAAAAAACTGTCCCGCTATCGTTGTCCCGATTCTAGCCACTGTGATACGACTCGATCAGTCTGTGGTCTCGTTCGTACCGCATCATCGGCAGCCGTTTCATTTTATTGGTTGTCGGACTCGATTATAATACTGGTAGGGCCCTAAATAGCCCCATGTTGAACAACACTCAAGTATTTCCAATATCCTGCAGGGAGATTCGTCTCGGCAACCTCTCCCCTCCCTTTTCACCCTTGAAGCCAGTAATGACTGCTGCCTCCCCCCCCCCCCCCCGCCTACCCCCTCACCGGACCCACAACGTTTTTCTCGCTCTCTATCTCTGACCGTAGCCGACGTTCTCTCGAGTTCATTCATGCCTCTTGCTTGGTGGCGAAGACCTCATTACTCCCAGTGAATGGGCCCTATTCTCCCCACCCCAACCCACCCCCTCTGGATTAACCAACACTCTCGACATGATAAAATATTTCAAGGAAATTTTGTTTGCGGGAATTTTTATTTGTTACTTTGCAAAAAAATTGTAGAGATTACTGAGTGGAAGAATGGAATTTTGGATAGATTAATTGATCATTGGATATACCAGAGAATCATTCAACAGACTACTGGATCTTTGGATAGAAAAATTGATCCTTTGACAGATTAATTGATCATTTGACAGAATAGTGGATCATTTGACAGACTAGCGACAGATCTGACAGATCAGTGGATCTTTAAACAGCTCAATTCATCCTTTGACAGATTAATTGATCCTTGGACAGACTAGTAGATCATTTGATAGATCAAGAAATCTTTGGACAGACCCGTGGATCCTTTGACAAGCTACTGATTCATTTGGCCGACTTTATCCTTGAATAAATTAATTGATCTTTAGACAGACAAGTGGATCATTTGACAAATTAATTAATATTTGGACATATCATTAGATCTTTTGACAGATTAATTGATCCTTTGTCAAATTATTAGGTCACTTGCCAAATTGTATCCTTGGACAGATTAATTGATCCTTAGACAAACAAGTGGATAATTTAACAAATTAATTGATCTTTGGACAGACCAGTGAATCCTTTGATAGACCAATGGATCCCTGGACAGACTATTTTATTATTTGACAGAAAATAGGATCCTTTGACAAGTTATTCGATCATTTGACGGACCAGTGTATCCTTAGACAGACAAATGGATCATTTAATAAATATACAAATCAATCCTTCACTAAAAACCTAAAAAAAAGCTGATCCCAAACAATCATTTCCGCCTCAAAAATCCAAACTCCCCCCTTCCCAAGAATTCCCACAGCAACATTGTTACAAACCTAACAAGCCCATTTCATCAAAAAGGGGAAGCAATTTCCGAAAAAAAGTTCTGGTCTCGCTTCTACATCACGAGTACCTAAGAGCTTCACTCCAGAAGCTAAAGGATGATGTTCGTTGTGGGAGGGGTGACAGTGGAGCTGAAGTTGCGAGGAGGGGGGGGAGATCTTGGTTGTCCGCGATGTGTTGACGTTTTGCTCCTGTTTCGAGGTCGCTCCTCCTTTTTTCCCCTCGTGGCTCTGCATCGTCTTTTTATTGCTCGTCGTAGAGAAGATGAGGATGTGGATGAGGCCCAACATGAGGAGGATGGTGAGGGAGGAGAGGGGAGGACAAGGGGGACTCATGAAAGGAGCCGACGCTACGTACGGTAGCCAGGGAGACTGTACCCAATTATACCGGCGTGCTATACTAATGTCATGGACCCCCCTCGTCCCATAATGCGAGATAGAGCGTCTCTCTTCGTTCCCTTTGGGCTCTAACCGACCAACGGACCCAATCGACTCCCGCCTGATCCGAGTTTTGACGTTTTTGGAAGCCGATCGGCCCTTTGACGAGAGGCACGCCGATACCAATGTCGAATGCCAAGATGTGAGAGATTTATAGGATTTTGGAATTGGTGAGGGATTTTTTTTAATGGGCCTTATACGTACCTTATAGTTCAGAATGCTCGGATTTAAGCGAGATCTGTTTTAATCTACTGGAGTCTCTGCAGAGAGGATTTTTTAATTATTCTCGGAGGTAGATAATTTTTTCTCAGGGAGTGATACTTCAGACTCGGAAAGAGGGACTTTGAGAGAGATGGGAACTTGGAGAGAGAGAGAGACTTGAAAAGAGAGACTGTCATTGTTCAAAATCAAAAATGAGAGTGCTTCTTGATTCATAAAGGCTACTAGGCCGCGAATGTAGTTAGGGTCGTTGATGTTGATGCCTCTCAGGAGTTACGACTCCATTAAGAAACCCTCTGCTGATTTTTTCGGGTTCATTTCAGGTCGCATAAAACAAGCTATTTAAAATGCAAGGGCGTAGTCTCCCACCCCAATCTACTCGCGAGTTTCAAACGAGAGACCGACTTTTAAACGTTAAGAGCTTTAAACGAAATTACGATTTTCTCATTTATCTATATTTCTATCTTGTATCCTCTTTCCTTGTTCAAGTTTCGACTAAACAGGAAAATAAAGAATAGATAATAAATTAATGAGAAATGATTGGAAATTTATGAAGAATCTTCGATAAAACCCAAAAATTGGAATTACACAGCTTTGTTCATTTATTTATTCATTCTTCTTATTTATTAAATCGTCGTTCATTTGAATAATAATTTATTTATTAGATGGATTTACCGATAGTCAACAATAGCGATGCAAAAAAATAAATGGGAATCAAAAATTAAAATTGTAACTAAAGAATTGGTGATTGGTACACGTACGAGGAACCGAGAGAGAAGAAATAACAGGTTTTCTGTTCGCAGCCGTCGGATTGACCTTTCGCTGCTTCTTCAGTATACATAGAACTTATATTGCAGAATTATCTTGTTCGCTCTATGCTTTTCAATTCATAGTAATTCTAAAGGTAAGGTACGTATTTTTCAAGGATTTGGCGATTATTAATCACATTTTTTTTCTATAGAGAGAGAGAGAGAAAGAGAGGAAGGATTCGTCTTCTTCGCGAAGAGATGGAAATTTATGAAATTTGTTGAAACATCACCGTCGGTATCGGGTCGAATCGCTAAGCGACGGAAAACAATTTTACGTTCTATAAACATTTTTTTTTTCTTGAATAATTAAAATGAGATTCTAGTGGATAAATTTAATTTTACCCGAATTTAATTTAAATCGAAATTAAACTGAATTAAATTTTTGAATTTTATTTTCAACCGAAACTAAACTAAACTAAATTTAAATCGAAAGTAAACCGAATTTAAACCGAAAGTAAACCGAATTTAATATAAAACTGAAATTAAACTAAATTTTAATTAGAATCTCTCTTAATTAATTTGATATTTTCTCTAAAGAAAGACGAGAATTAATATTTTCATGAAAAAATAATGCAGCACACAATTTTTTTTTGAATTTTCCGCACAATTAAATTTATTATTATATTACATATTATTAACATATTATATTTAAAACGTATATTTGAGATCACAGATAATTGTGAATGAGAAATCGCGTCACCGGAAAAAAAAAAAACGTTTTATGTCTAAATCTCAACAAATGTAAAGAAAACTCGTTGGTTGACTTTTCTTGTCCAGATCTTGATGGACAATGTTGCAGTTTAGTGATTCCTAGAGAGAAAAAGTCGTCTTACAGTTTCTCGTAGCGACAACCTATCATGTTTATTTTTTTTTTCAAAGATGAATCCAGTCTTAATTTATCCAATTCTTTTTATGGCTAGACGTAATAATTTCTCTAACTTCCTAGAGCGATCATGTCAAGAAAATTAATCACTCCTATTTTTAAAGCATGCAGTATTAATTCAATAAATAAATACTTGTATTGATAAATGGTATTAATATCAAAATAATTTTTAATAACTAAATTCATTTATCAATTTATTATTTTATTTATTTAGTAAAATATTAGAGTAAATAGAAAAGTAAAGGAAGGTCAGTGACCTTATTTTTATGACTGTAACCTTAGAGATACGACCTTTGGTCCAGACTACTGTGCGGCGTAACCACAGTCGAAAAGCGTAAGGGGAAAAAAGATAAAAAATAATAATGAAGAGAAAAAAAAGAAAAAAATGAGGGAAGTAAGCTTTGAAGAGTCTAACGGCCTAACCTTTGGCCGATAGGTTTGAGTGGGGCGCCAAGTGGTGAAGGTCGGCGATGGTCCGACTCAACGCGACACTAGCGCCACGTGACGGTTAAACCGCGAAGTTTATGATAAAGCGCTGCGCTTTGATGGTACATGATCCCGCAGCCTCTCGAACCTTACGATTTTTTTTCTTTTTTTTTTATCCCTTTCACTACTTACTGCCTCTGGAAAATACACACGAGATTCTCCTTCGAGCGCAATGTTTAAAAGCAATTTCTTAATTTAATATTTTTTAACCCTCTTGTTTCTAAAAATTAGTTTTCTATTTTATTATTGACTTTTTTTAACTATAAATAATTTGTCCCCAGAGATTTTTTTCTTTGGAAAGTTTTATTATTTTTCAAATAAAAGCTTTTATTCAGAATTGAAAAAATTTTTCCTCAGGGAGTATTCGGAATATTTTTTCTGGAAAATTAAAAACGTATTTTATTAAGCAAAAAAAGTATATTCCTAAAAAGTATTTGGGAGATTTTTCAGAAAAATTTATTCCCAGAGTGTATTCGAAATATTTTTCCATGAAATTTTTTGATAATTATTGGAAATACTAATGCCGATTTAAAACTAAAATTGACTAAGAAATTCATTGAAACTTTCCCCCTCGATTTTCCCAAGAATGGAAGTAATATAAAATTCTGGAACATTTCCCGAATTTCAGGAAAATTTTCGAAGACAAAAATTCAAATTCCGGGTGTAGTCGATTAAAATAGTATTTTATCAAGCCAAATCGGATAACAGAATCTGTATCTCCATTACAAGGAGAGCAGCTATCGTTTGGATCGGATCGACTAAATCTCGGCTTATCTGGAATCTAACAAGTTCGCGATGGTCCGATGGACCAGACCGGAACGTAGGGAATAGGCAGCAGATGCCATTGGGAAGATTACGAGGGCACGCTGACACTTAACAGGACCCAATTAAAGGCATTACACGATTAATTATCTAATTAATTTATACCTATCCAGGCCTCATTGTGTGTCCCATTCCCCTCCCCTTCCACACTTATTTTCTGGTACCACTATAGTTTTCTTTTCCTCTCTCTTTTCAGAATTGAATCTCTCTCCCTTTTTCTCTCTCTAACCCGAGAGATACCTTATTGTATATCGTCGGCACTTCAGATTTCGATTTCGATTTTAATCGCGACCGGTAAACACACGCGGGTCCCGGATCGTGACTCGGATTCGATGGCGCCTGTCGATATATCGATTGTTAAAGAGCGATCTTACATTTTCGCGAATCAAGCGCTTCCAGGAACAAATTCTTCACAAAGAATTATTTTATATACGAAATTTCTTTCCTTCTAAATAAATCAAGTTTACGGGATAATTTTCTCGGAAAATTTATTCCGAGTAGGTATTTGGAATATTTTTCCGGGAAAGTGTATTTCCAGAGAGTATTTGGGACACTTTTTCGAAAAATGTGTATTCTCAAGAAGCCTTCGGGATATTTTTCAGGGAAAATTTATTCCCAGAGAGTATTCGGAATATTTTTTCGAGAAAAGGTATTCCCAAGAAGTATTCGGAATATTTTATTCTCAATAAGTATTCGGGATATTTATCAGGGGAAATTTTATTCCCAAAAAGGTATTTGGGATATTTATCAGGGGAAATTTTATTCCCAAAAAGTATTCGGGATATATATCAGGGGAAATTTTATTCTCAAAAAGTATTCGGGATAGTTTTCTGGGCAAAATTAATCCTGATAAATATTCGAATCAATTTTCCGAGAATAGATAAGTATTGGGAACACTTTTCCGGAAAAATTTTAGGTATTACCAAGAAGTAATCGGTATATTCCAAACTAGAATTATTCGAGATATTTTTGGGGGAAAATGTATATCCAATGAGTATGCGGGATATTTTTCCGGAAATAGATATTCGCAAAACGGATTCGGGATATTTTTAGAGGGAAATATATTCCCAAGGAGTATTCTTGATATTTTCCGGGAAAATATATTCCCAAAGAGTATTCGGGATATTTTTCCGGGAAAATGTATTTCCACGGAGTATTTGGGACGCTTTTTTGTGAAATTTTTATTCCCAAGAAGTATTGGGGTCATTTTTCCGGGAAAAAAGGTATTCCCAAAGAGTATTCAGGATATTTTTCCTGGAAAATGTATTCCCGCAGTGAGTATTCGGGATATTTTCCCAGAAAATTTATTTCTAAACAGTATTGTGAATATGTTTCCCAGAAAATGTATTCCCAATCAACATTCGGGACTTTTCCAGGAAAATTGATTACTCGGACGAATAATTTTTTTTTAAATCTCTAATTACAAGAATAATATAATCGTTATCTTAGATACGTGAAAAAGTAAACTACAAAATAACTATAATATAATGATTATCTTTCACTCGATTTCAGCGAACCAGTATAACATTACAACCGATTATTGATTTTTATCGACAAGCCCTAATGCGAAATCTTATAACAATTATTATTACCGTATATATTTCACGAGATTATTTCCATTTTCCCTTCTAAGCAAAAATTTGTTATCTACTCGACAATTACGATAGTTAGAAGTTGAGGTGAAGGCATTATATTATTATCATCGGCAGGTACCCTTTGACGCGTGTTCGGTGTCAGGTTTTATTGTCGAGCAAAGCGCACCTTTTCCTAGTTTAACGAGCCAACTCATAATATTCACCGTGAATATTCGAATCACTCGCAGAAATTTACGACTTTACTCATCCTGACCTAACTCTATCTTTCTATTCCTTTTTCCATTATTCGCTATTCACTATCCACTATTTATATTTCATTCTACACTCGGCTATAAAATCAGCTACATTGACCCACTCCAACATTGTTAACTAATCGTTTCTGCGCTTAAAACCATCACAAATCTGATTTATGTCCCTTTGTTTTATTATTAGACTTTGCCAACTTTTATTTCAGTCCCATTTACTCGAGAAAAATTTCCCTCTATTCTTAACAACTTTACCTCATAAGAAATCTATAAAAGAATATTTCGTCATCGCAATCAGAAAAATTATTTTTAAAAATCATATTCTGCGAAGTTTAATTAAAGACTCGAATAAAAATCTTCCCATAATTTTCCCGGCATTTCCGCCTGTCTTATTTTCATTCTCGTTAGCGTATATAACTGTCGGCATCAGACATCAGAGAGTCCGCGATCTTTCCACGGGAAGTAGCTACAGCAACAGCTCTATTGCCTTTTTACACATTTCCGTCCGTCATTTATAAAGAAACTTTTAATTGATTAAAATATATTTTTTGGTAAAATTTATTTCTAGTGAGTATTTAGGATATTTTTCTGGAAAAATCTATTGCCGGTGAGTATTCCCAAGAAGTACTTGGAACAATTTTTCAGAAAAATGTATGCCCAATGTGTATTGGGGGTGTTTTTCAAGGAAAATTTATTGCTAATGAGTATTAGGGATATATTTCTGGAAAAATCTATTCACAGAAAGTTTTATTCTCGAAAAGTATTCCCAGGGATTATTCGGAAAACTTTTTCAGGAAAATGTATATCCCGAGGTATTTCCAATATGTATTGGGGATATTTTTCTAGAAAAATTTATTCCCAGTGCGTATTCGGAACACTTTTCTGTGAAATTTTATTCTTAGTGGAGTATTCGGGATATTTTTTCAAGTAAATTTGTCCCCAGGGAGTATTCAATAGTTTTCCCGGAAAATTTATTCCCAGTAAGTACATATTCGGAATATTTTTCTGAGAAAATCCATTCCGTAGATGTATTCGGAAAATATATCTGGAATACAAATTTTCCCGGTATTAGTCACAGGTCGATTCTCTTTTTAGACATTTCCCTTCGTCATTTATATAAAATCTTTTAATTAATAAAAAACATTATTTTCTATTTTCGTATAAAAATTTCGGTTATTTTTCTCTTCATGAATGGAAATAGTACAAATTGTAAAGTATGTTCGATCAGAAAGACGAGCCTTGATAAATAATTCAATTTTTCTGATACCTTTAATTACAAGAGTATATTAAATTAAACAGCTACTCCCAAACTGTCAAAAGAGAAACTTATCTCTTGAAAAAATAATGAAGAGTGCGATATTCTCACGCAAAGATGACTAGGTGTGCGTGATGTTTCACTCGCATGGAATTTCAATATTTGAAATAGGAAGTTCCTTTTATGGAAAGTACGACTGCAGTCAATTCACGCAAGTGAATAATTAAAAGTTGCCATGAAACCAAGAAAACTTCAGCAAAAAGTGAATAGAATTTACTCTAATTTATCCGCTATTATATTTTCCACAAGGAGTATTATTAAAATTATTTTAAAAAAATGGTTTTAATTGTCTAGAAATCATTCACTAAAGAATTATAATGGTAATTGCACTAAAGAAAATATTTTATTGCTAGTGTTTGGAACACTTTTTACGGGAAAATCTATTCCCAATAAGTATTCGGGATATTTTTCCGGAAAAACGTATTCCCCAATGAGCATTCTCGATATTTCCTCAGGAAAACTTATTCCCAAAAAGTATTTGTGATATTTTTTCAGAAAAATTGATTCCCGCGGGAGTGTTTACATCACTTTTCCAGGAAAATTTATTCCCAAAAAATATTTGATATTATACCGGAAAAATGTATTCCCAATAAGTATTCAATAAATATTCAAAATATTCTTTCATAAAAAACGTATTCCCAGAAAGTAATCAGGATATTTTCTATATAAATTTATTCCCAAAATTATTCGGAATATTTTTCCCTGAAAAAATATTCCCAGAGCGTATTTGAAACACATTTCGGGAAATTTTATTCCCAACACCAATTCGGGATATTTTCCCGGAAAAGTGTATGTATTCCCAAGAAGTATTTAAGATATTTTCGTGAGAAATAATTCGCTGAAGACTTATAATGATAATTGGGCTAAAGAAAGAATGTACTGCAGTTTGAAAATAATTTTAAAAAATAGCAGATGTGAGAAAATGTTGGGAGCGGACGGAGATTAAATTTTGACCCGGGGGGCCGAATAACTGCGGCCGCGCCACTGTCCACTGGTCGCAATTACAGTCGCTTATATGTGGCGGAGCCTTGCCTTGGCTTCTGGGTATGCGTGCGTGCAATGGCAGAGGCACTAACCCTGGAGCAGGACGAAATGCCACCTGGCAGCTTTTTGCCGAGGCGCGCGATGCGATATTGTTTTTGCGAGAGCGCGATGCTGCCCCCACTTCCGGTGTGAGTAGGGGCCGGGCCAATCAGCGCCGCGGGCCACGCCCCCCCACCCACGCGCACCTGCGCCACGCCCATCAATGAGAGATAGGTAACCACTGCGCCTCGAATCACTTCTCGACGCACGCTCGCTACCGACTCACCTCAAGCCTCACCTTTTCTACATTCGTCTCTCCTTCCTTTTATTTAACTCTACCGACTTCTCGGCTTCTCCCTCTCTTCTATCTGTCCTCTTTCTCCCGCTGGAGTCAGTGGCGTCGCCCGAAATAATTTCTAAGTAGAGGATTTAAAAACGTCCGGTTTTTTCGAATCCTAATGGATTCTGGAGAGTTTAACTCTCGGGCTTTTAGATTTGGGAATTTGAAAGGTGGAGATGAGAGATCTGTGGGTTTAAAATTAGAAGTGTTTCTTTAGTTGATTTTAAGTTGTAGAAAAGTTTCAATTCCGCTTGGCGATGAATATTTCATTTTAGAATTATTTTAAGAATAGCTTTTGTTTTCTTACTCGGACTCTTCCTTATTTACGTTTTTACGATCTTTATATAATATTTCTCTTCAAAAACAACCACTCGGAAGATAATTTAAGTACTTGAAAAGAAAAAAAAGTTGAAAAAAAGAGCATAAAAACGAAAATTAATGACACGGGTCATAAAAAGATATTTCCCACTTTTTTTCTTGACTGGTAGGCAAGAAAAAAATGTAAACACTCGCCCACGAGTGCAGCGAACTTTATTTACTTATCTTCTTTTTTTTTCAGTGTCGTTTGACATGATTCGTAAAATAAGAGAATGCATTTATAGGGTTAGATATTGTGGAGTATAAAAACTTGTAAACATGACCTGAAGTTTACTAGGATAGCTTAAAAACCGATTGCAATCTTTACAGCCTAAAGCAGAACGAGATCTAGCGAGTCACGATTACTGTGAAATCTAGCTTTTTATTATTGGTAGCTTGTATAAGTGTACCGACACTTTGAAATATTATCTTCTGAGAGATGAACTATAAATTATAAGGTAGCTAATCGCTTTGACAAACCAACCTGATAATTAGACCGTAAATACGATTTTAACACCTCACATTTTTCTGCTGCGTTTACAACAAAGGAGAAATGTAGAAAAAAATTCTAAGGACGTATTTTTCTAGATTTTCACTGATTTGTCAGTCAGAATCATTGATTAATCAGTGTAAATTGCTACTTCAAACTTAGAATAGAATATCAAGAGGGAAATTAGTGACTTTTCTTAGAAATTCTCTAAACTAGAATCACTGAATCATATCAGTAGAAATTTTTACTGATTCTTTAACGAGTACGATTTTGTCTGATTCTACTGTTATTTAGTGAAATATTAATGCAATATAAATTTATATCAGTAAAAATTCACAATGAATAATCAGTGAACATGGTTTGATTGATTGATTCAAGGATCAATTTTTGACTGATTCAAATTTTAAAAGGAAAGATAAGAATTTTGATTTCGAATATTTTGTTTCCTTTATTTGAATGAGTGAAATTTTTATTATAAATCAATTTTTCACTGATTTTCCAGTAGAAATTTTCTTTTTGAAATTTCAATAACTTTCTACAGCGAAATCAGTGAAAATCCTGGAAATACCATTAAAATTTCAATTAAAATTTTATTTTACAGATTTAAATCACTGAATCAGTTAAATTTCTCTAAATATGAATCAGTCAAAAAGAAAGCAAACTATTATCGTAAATTCCAATCTTCTTATTTTTACTGATGAAATCAGTGAAAAGGGACTCAAATTTAATTAGTGAATTTCCATTAATTTCGATTTTCTACTAAAATTTCAGCAAAAAGCCTCGGAATAATGAAATTATAAACTATTTTCCCAAATTCATAGTCAAAATTTTTTCTACAGTCAAATCAGTGAAAAATACTGAAACTTTAGTAGTTTCTCATTTCTAACTCGATTTTACCACAAATCTGATAATATTTTTACACTATCGCCAAAAATTGAGATATTGTTCCAATTGGAATAAATGGTTTTTGATTGAAGGACGAAACTTTCACCCGTGTGGATTTTTTGGAACCTTAAGTCGGTAATTCTCGACGAGGTCGCACGGCTTTGACATTTCTCGAGGTCTCCAAAGACTCGAGAAAAGACGGCCATTGGCGCGGCCGTTGAGCGCGGCCCGTAAATGGCAGCAGGTGGGATACGAGTTTCCAAATTTGGTGACGGCGTCCGCAGTTTTTTGTTCCGGTTTTCGCAAAAATGGTTGTGACTCCTCCCTTGGTGTCTACGAGTCGAAGGGCGGCGAGTTAAGTTCAAGGCGCAAACTTTGCTTAACTAATACGGCGAGCGACGCTCCCTTGAACGCTCAGCGCTCTTCGCAGAAGCGCTAACTATCTCCCGACGGTAAAAATTCCACAGAAAGATTCTTCGCAATTAAAAAAATACATATAAAATATATATATTATTTTGTTATTTGTTTTCTGAATATAACTGAATTAAATCTTAAATTTAGATTAATTTGGAGAATCAATACTTAATATTATATTAATAACTACACTCATATCGCGATCGAGAGCACCGCTCGGGGGTCGAGTGACTTCGATCGGATGGGATTAAAATAGCTCGAGCGAGCACTCTGACGTCAACACGGCATTGACTTCGCGAGCGCCGGCACTTAGTATAGGCTGTCGAGGGACGTTCGGGGGGGACGTAGAATCAGTCAAGCGTGAAAAGTGCTCTCGATCGCGAGATGAGTGTAATTAATAAATAATTTTACAAATAATTATTATTCATTTATTTATTTTATTTTTTATAATTTTATGATAGAAATTTCATTCGTTTTAAACGAATTTTATTTTTATTTTATTTTTACCAAAGAACAAGAAGGGCGCATGCTCAAAAAGGGCGTATCTCACGTGGTGGTCAATAAGGGTGTATCTCATGTGGTGGTCAATAAAGGCGTTCCTCACGTGGAGTTCAAGAAGGGCGTATCTCACATGGGGGTCAATAAGGACGTATCACGTGGGGGTCAATAAAGGCGTATCTCATGTGGGGACCAATAAGGGCGTATCTCACGTGGTGGTCAATACAGGCGTATCTCATTTGGAGTTCAAGAAGGGCGTATCTCACGTGGAGGTCAATAAAGGCGTATCTCACGTGGTTGTCAATAAAGGCGTATGTCACATGGGGCCAAGAAGGGCGTATTTCACGTGGGCAAGATGCTTGATACCTCAAAATTTCCTAAACAAAATAATTATTTCAAATTCGATAAAAATAATAATTATTGTATTATTCCTCAACTTGGAGAACATTATTCTCCCCTTGAAAATCGCGCTTTTCTTTATGCGTGTTTTTTTAACCCGATCACCCCAACTTAATTCCCTCGAGTGGAAAAATCAACACGGGCGGTTAATTTCATTCAGATTTATGAGAATTAATCTAAGAGAAATGATTTAGTTAATTTCAGAGTGTAATTTTAATATCGTAACGAGAGATGAGAAACAACTTTTAATATTTCAAATATAAGATTTTCTTGGAAGATTTTTTTATTTTAAAATAGTGAATCTTTATATTTTCCTTGGTATTGTGTGGCAATGCGTATCTGGTTTCAAGACCTCTGTTTCGTAATAGGTGATATTTTCAATATTTAGTCTCAAATAATCGAAATTTATTAGTGCGTTAACCTCTGAGTTGTTGATAAGAGATTGATAATAGTAAATTATACAAGTAGATTTATGGACTTTGGAGAATAAAAATAAAAATCTTATTCTAAATTTTAAAGAGTTAATTTAAATGAAGTAAATTTGTAATATTAATTACACATATAAACTGAAAACTTTTAATTATTTTTGGTGATTTGAGTTGAGATGATTGTAAGTAAGTCCAAGTGCT
>CAJFCO010000442.1:74840-149642 GCA_904066015.1 Synergus gifuensis
AGTGTACATTAAAAATGCTTGAAAATTAAAGAATTTTCTAACAGTGTGTATATTGTACAAACTTATAAATTGTATATTGTACAAAATTGTACAATATGCATTTTATTTAGTATATTATACAAAATTCAGCATTGTATTTTGTATAAAATTATTATACTATATTATTATACTTTGTATATTGTATAAAACTGTACAATGTATATTGTACGTGATTGTATATCATCCTAAACAAATCGGAAATTCTACACCCGATCCAGAAAAATATTTTTCCGTCTAAAAATCGCTTCGAAAGAAGATCGACGAACTCCGAAAAAAATTTCAAAAATTTTACCTTGCTCTGAACATAATCGAGCGCCAACATGCAGTCGGAATATCCGCTTTCGGTTTTGATGGTGGTACCACCTTGGCCGGGGGCGGTGGAGCAAAACCCGGAACCGACAACTCCTACCGGGCCTCCAAGCCCGGCGGCTGCAGCCGCGGCGACGCTCTCCCGGTACCAGGGGTACATATCGTTACCCGGGTTCGGCGAAATTTTTCTCAAATTCCTCTCCCACTCCAAGAAACTATATCCAACTCCCTCCAAGCTTCAAAATCACTCCCGCACTAGAATCACAATTTAAAATTTTTTCAAAAACCCAATATCAAGTTCTTAAATCCTCGAAAATAGAATCCACTAATCCTTCAACGATTTCCCAAGAAACACCGAAAAGCCGGGACCTCCTGGTCCACACGATCCTCCAGAGATTTCATTTTATTTCGAAAAATCCAAAAGTCCGTATGTTTTTCTCTCCGACTTTGAATTCTAATTCCTTTATCTAGATTATTCCGATATTTATTCGGGCTCGTTTATTCTGTTCTCAGGTTTGTTTATATTTTTCTATCCTTCAAATATGTTCTCTCCAGATTACAAATTTCTAGGTACGAATGTGATTGAATATTCGTAAATTCATTAGAATTCCTACACTCTGTTTTCCAAGAAATCCTCACAGTTTCGAATTAAAAACAAGTTTCTGTTATGATTTAAAAACTTCAGATTCTTAATTCAACATTTACTATTCATATTGAATTTAAGCTTTGATTTAATCACTTGACTAAATCATAAACAAATTCCTCATTAAAGCACCTTTATTGCACTTCCAAAGTAAATATCATTGCACACAATCCAACACTTGACACTCTCTCTCTCTCCCTCTCTCTCCCAAGTTCATGGGTTCAAGGCTCACAAACGAAAAAAAACTCGCACTTTTCCCCCACCACTCGAGATTTTCCCTCGGATAATTAACAATTATTAATTAATATAATAATTAATAATTCATTATTAATAATCAATCCTTAATTCTCAATTCTTCGATTAGACTCGAATCCTTCAATTAGTAACCCTTCCATTCTGCCAGCAAAAAATAAAAAGTTTCAAAAGAAAGGGTCCAAATATGAATATCTTTTACATTCACTTGAAATTATTGTAATATTTTCTTTAGCACTAAATAAAGTACCGTTTTTTATTTTAATAATAATATTTATTGTTTTTGGCGAAGTAGAGACGCGTGGTGAACCGGTGAGGGGACAAAAAAGCCATGCCCGGAAACGTGAACCGTGGACCGCGAACGCGGTTTCTACACTGACGCGGGAGTTGCAATTCGAACGGTGGTTCGGGTAGACTCGGGTGACTCGGGCAAGTTCGACTCTCGCGCTGACGGCGTGTCGGTACTTGCCTGTGAGCCAATGGGTGGGGGTGGACTACTCGTATCGTTCCCATGCCGCGAAGCGGGGGTGGAACTGGAGAGGGATGCGGGAGAGGGAAAATGATACGGGGAAGGGGTAGCGAATTTTTCTACACGATTCGCTAACTCGCTGCTTTGATACTGATTAAACGCCATTTAGGGCATCGGCACACTGTAGACACCAGACTATACCTGAATGACGACCCAATCGTGATGACCCCTTCATTAACGACGATTATCCGCACGGATAGTGAAATTGCATCCATAAATGAGCTTTGTTTATTTTTATTTATTTTTATTTATTTTATTTTATTTACATTTTTTTTTTGGAAATTCTAAGACAGTTAAAAATGAGTAATTAAAAAGCAAAAGTCAACCCTGAATCATCTAATTGTAATTTAACTAATTTTCCGTAAAAAAGAGATATTATTATTATTTATTCAGAGTTTATTTATGCGGACTAAGGCGATATCTAGATTCGAGTGTATGACTCTCGAGGGTTCAAATCCCCTACCTTAACTACTAAATTAACAATTGAAAAAAAATTGTAGATATATAAATTAAAAAAAAAAAAAAAATCAAAGACGACGGGAGATCCAAAGGCTTGATATGATTACTTTTGACACCCCCGCGTGTCGTACAACCGGGGGTGACTTTTTACTTTAGGAATTTTTTTTACCTTCCCGGCGCTAAGTTCCCCCTCCCTTGGACTCTTAGAGAAATTACGATGGAATCCGAGGGACCGTTTTCAGGGGCGGGTTTTTGCCTCGCGCTCCTCGAAGCGCGACCTTCCTCAAGAGATCGTCTTGCGTTTTTACGACGCCCTTCGAGAGGTCACGGGGTTTCAACGATCCGGCCGGTCGCTTGTGGCTCTTCGATTTCATAGCAAGTCGCTTCGCTCGGTTTGGGAGCGAATCAGGCGAGACTGCGATCGCTTCTTTTGAAAAAATGTCCGGGCGCTAATTGTTCCGATGGTTACTCACAGACAGGATAAAAACGCCCGAGGTCTCCCTGGCCCCATTTGAAAAGTGTAATTACTGTTAATTCAAAGTATTCGGGCTTGAATGTCTCGAAAAATTAGGTTTAATTCAATTTTCTGACGTCGGGCTTATGATCCGGACCCGGCTTATCACATGTCAAATTTATCCCGCGTCTGTCTTATTTTTAATCCCCCTTTATTCTGGCTTACCGCGAGATTGGCTTATCCCAATCCCGACGTATCCTGAATTCGGCTTACCTCACTTCTGACTTATCTTGAAACCATCTTATATCGATTACGGCTTATCCCGAGACTGTCATATCTTAAACTCGGCTTATCCCGAATCTGACTTATGTCTGGCTTATTTAAAATTTTTTATAGAACCCGAATTATCTCAATCGTGGCTTATTGCAAGTCCGAATTATTTTGAACTTGGCTTATCTCAAGTGCGACCTATCCCGAATCTGACTTATCCCTAGTCAGGCTTATCTGAACCCAGTTTATACGAGCTTAATAAATCTTGAACCCAGTTATACCAATCCCGGATTATCTCTAGTCCAACTTATCCCCAGTACGAATTATCTCGAGTCTGGCCTATTTCAAGTTCGGCTTATATTGAACTTGGCTTATCTCAACCCGAATTATCCCTTGAATTTTCTTGAACCCATTTGACACCGATTCAGGCTTATTATTACCTCGGCTTATCTTGAAATTATTTTATACCGATCACGGCATATTCCGCGTTTGTCATATCTCAAGTCCAAAATATTCCCAACTCGGCTTATCTCAAGTTGGCCTATCCCGAACCTGACTTACCGCAAGTCCGGCTTATCTTGAACCCGGTTTATCTCAAAATCAGCTTATCATAATTAATTCCGACTTATCCCGAAATTGACTTATATTATGATCCCGATTTATCTCATACCCAATAAGACCAGAAATCCCGAAATGTTACAAGTCTCTAAAAATACTTCTGACCCTAAAATTTTCGACCCAAGCTCGGCTTATCTTGACCCAAACCCCTCGAGCTTGATTTTTATAAAATTTTGTCCACCAGTAGAAATGATCCTTTCCTAAATAATTACTTAATACAATTTATAATGGAAATTTCTCTTTTTCCGTTGAAATAACGATCGATTAACCTACCACGCACAGCTATAAAAATTCCGAATGAGATTTTGCTCCCACTAATAAAATTAATTACCCATTTCTCTTGGCTTGGAATACTTTCATCCCGCGCATTAAATAAAAAGTGCCCTTTCTTCCTCTCATAAAATTCTCGGGCTCTGATGTCCGCCCATCGAAGTTATTAAATTACAATCTTTACCGAGCGTTTCTTCCCTGCTCGCGACAATAGTGAACCGCATAATCGCGAATGATTTGGAACGGAACTCGGGTATTTAGCTAATATAAGAAAAAGTCAAGAAATGAAAAAACTAAAGACTGCTCGCTCGCCTGTATGTAATGCAGGTCTCCGACTGTAATTAACGAATTAACGGATCTTTTACCAATTTAAATTATAAAATTTATAAAAACGTAACCAAACTTCCTGGTGTGAGTTTCTGAAAAAAAATATATATATTGAAAATGAAAGAAATAAATATAATAATTAATAAAGAAAAAATCCAAAACACATCCTTTTAATTTTTATTTACCCTATCAGTTAAAAGAGGGTGTAATATTTAAATAACACCCTTTCGAGTGATTCAAATTTAATTTTAGTGCATTTAGGAAATTTTGAGAGACTTTGGGTAATTTTGAAGGGGTTTAAATTATTGAGGGCCCGGATGCAATAACGTCCTATAAATTTGGTTCGTCTGGCAGCGTTGGCCCCTGGACCAACTGATACTGCCATTGCCTCTAGGGGTCAACGCTGCTAGGCGAAATAAATTTATAGGACGTTATTCCATCCAGGTCATCAATTTTGGAGATTATAAAGGGATTTAAGTTATTATGAAGAATTTTAGATAACTATATACAATTTTATGATTATGACTTTTTAAAGAATTTCGAAAGATTTTAAGTGATTTTTAAATTCGTTGTGGAATTGTACGACTTAAAATAATTTTAAGTGATTTTAAATAATTCATGGATTTTAAAGGAACTTTGAAGCATTTAAAATTATTTTAAATGATTTTACAGATTTCGAAAGGATTTTAAGGGATCTTAAATAATTTTATAAATAATTACAAATAATTTCAAGAGTTTAAAAAATTTTAATAACACAAATTTTAATAAAAATAATAAAATAGGGGTTGAAATTCAGTGGCCATTTTCACTGATTTACCCCTATTTTCTGAGAAGAATTACAGCCCTTGAAAGTGGAACCAGGTCGTAGGGGTAAAAAAATTGTCTGGCAGGGGGAAGGATCCGGACGTGGATCGAGTCAGCGTGTTTGTCGGTTTGTCGGTCGGTCGTTGGTAGCAGCCAGAACAAAAAAAAACCCCTCTTTCCGCGTGGCCTTGAACTTCGGTCCATAGCCACCCCATTGGCCGAAAAACCGTGTCGTAGTTTTTCCTGGGGCCGTGAAGCGTCTGCAACGAGGAACGATCCTCCACCGGGCGAAACGACGCTTCTTACAGGCGACTTGTTAGGTCGACGGAAGGTGGGACCCTCATCCGCAACCCCCAACCCCCTTTCATCCCCAACGACTCCAACTGCAATAAGATTTGTGGTTATAGCGTGTTTTTGGCCCCCGCGGCTCTCTTGTTTCCCATCGAGAACAAGATTCTAGCTGGCACAGGATATCTTAAAAACAGGGGTTATTTAACCCCAGAATAGGGCTAAAAATTCCGAGGGTAAAATAAAAATTCCAGATTGGAGAATCTGGCCCCAATCGGGGCCACAGCAAAATTTCTACTCGGGTGATGACAATGAAAACTAAAAAAATTTTGAAAAAATGCAAGATGGCCGCCCAAATTTTTTTAAACTCATTATTTCTTTGATTCTCGATGACAACTTTTCAGGTGTCAGTTAAAAGACTACATATTGTAAAGAAAAATATTTCGTAACTAAAGAAAATTAAAGAAATTAAAGAAAAACCTAGAATTAAATTCCTAATGTTCTTAAAATTAAATTTTCTTTTAAAATAAATCCCGAATTATTCATAATTTAATTACAAATAAGGAAACTAATATTTCTATTAAAATAGACTATCGAAGAATTGATAAAAAATTCCCCAAAATTAATATTACAGAATAGTGAAATTAAAAAAAGCTGAAAAATGAACGAATTTCCTGAACTTTCTAAGCTGAGGTTCTTAAAAAAGAGAGTTTTAGATAGAAAAAAATTCAGGGAACAATTTCCCAAACATAAAAACATTTATTTATATATAAATATCAGATATTTGATACGAAATTATTTTATATATGTATAATATAGATTAGAGATACGAAATTAAACATCCATTAGGTACAGGGATTCGAACCCCCGACATTGATATAGATGATGACTTGGAATTCAGAACTTTTCATACTTTAACTGAAATTACATGGAAAATCGAACATTTTTAGGGATAATTTTCATTATTTATAGTAGGCGTTTTTTAATTCACAAAGATTTAGGGAATATTCTCTAATTTTCCAACAAATTACCAACAGATATTGGAAAATGCCCTTAAAAATTGTAGTTATTGTTCGGTTTTCGTTTTTTCCGAAAATTTTTAATGAATTTAGTGAAATGAATTTAGACGTTTTAGGAATATTCCATAAAATTCTGGCGAAAATGATTTTCCTAAACAAAAATGTGAAGTAATTTCTAAGCAATTCCCGAAATTTTGTACATCAGTGATACAAGGCATAAAACAATCGAAATGAGCAAATCTCCAATCGACCAATTGTAATTTTGAGCACTATTGGTTAATGGTCGTCCATCTCAGATGAAAGACGAGGCCGACCGGCTTTAGTATAAGAAGAAAGGTCATAACGGTGGAATCAAGAGCGCGATGCGACGATTCCATCGTCGCGGGTTATTCGAGGGAAACGTGACGTGCTTCGGAAGAAATTTCTTCGTCACAATCCAGACATCGCCGGGTCGGACGTTACCACCGAAAGTGGTCGACTCCTGGGGCAAAACAAGTCCGAAGAAGTGACTATCCGGTCATCTGCGATCCGAGGATTCTGGGGAAGAAGCGACGCTCGCGATTCAGATATCGCGTAGAGTTGGAAGATGGAATCATTTGTTTGGTTTATGGCCCGTTTAGTCATCTTGATTGGCCCAAGGAATAAGCGAGGAGTCATGATAAAGGTACATTGGAAAGTTCCTCTAATGGTGGCTCGTGAGGTCCTCGGGCTCTGAGAAGGACGGCCATGTTGGATTCGATGCATCCAAGGGAACGAGAAGAGGCAAAAGAGAGGGAGAGAGAAAGAAAGAGGAATAAAAAGAGGAAGAGGCGGCGAGGGCTGCAGGGCTGTCTCCGGTAAGAAATCGCAAAACGAAAGCAACAGGGAGGAGACGAAGATTAATGAGAAACAAATCCAAAAGGGAAACCTCCAATAGATACCGAGATGTTCAAACAATCGGACCAATCGGTAAATCGAAAATATAGAGGATTGGTTCGATCCTTAACTCGATCTTGAAACTGGATTGGCTGGATGCCTGGATTTGGAAACTAGATTAGTTTTGATTAGTCCTTGGTTTTGTTTTGATTGGTTTTTGAATCCGAACGAGATTAGATTGATTAGAATAAATGAAAAAATATATTTGCTAGTTTGTTCTTGACAGTCTCCGGAGGTCTTGGAATCAGTTGGTAACGGACTTCATCGGAACGCCACTTGCGGGATCGTTTTCTCGTGCCTTGGGTGAGGTCAGGGTTAATGGCCGAAACTTTTCTACGTAAGAAAATCGACGGCGGTGATTCGTCATAATTTTTTGGTGTGTCCTCCTTTCTATGAGAGTAAACCGGAGAACGCGCGACCCTTCCGGCGGTGTTTGGTGTTTTTGTTACGATTCCATGGCACGGGCGACGATTTTTCAATTCCCGCTGCGAAATGATCTTCGTTCCACTACCACGACTCTTTTCCGTTTTCTGTCAAAGATTACTCTTCCTATTTCCGCATTTTTGTGTTTTTTTTTTTTCAAGAGTAGAGAAATCCGAAGTTTTTCCAAATTTCGCAAAAGTATAGTAAAATAAGTTGTGGTTTTTCTCCTACATCGAGGCAAGTCACAACGACTCCCAGATGTGTCGGAAAAAATTTCTTACACCCCTTTTTCAAGAAAAGTCAGACTTGTTTCTTTTTCTGCTTGTATACTTTGTTTATAAGGGGGCAAAAAAGTCAGAAAAGAGGATGGAGAACTACCCTCTGTGGAGGATCGAAGTTCTCGTACCTCAAAGCCCGGGGAGGTGGATTCCGGTTGCGCATGACAGGAGAGGGTTTACGCCCTCTTCCTCCCTGGAATATCATTTTCTAACGAGCCATCCACCCTCTCACAGTCGTGGTGGGCGCGACCTCACCTTAACTGAGATCGAAACAAGCCCATTTAATTAATTATGCATGAGTGTGCACCGCCACCCAGCCACCAATCACCGTTATCGAGTTAAAAAGAAAATAGCAGACGGTGTACTCGGAACTAATGTTACGCAATGTGCTCGACTATAAATTATATATTTTTTTCGGTCGTAACTATTTTCCTTTGGATATCACAGATCCATTATATCCGCGAATTAATTTAATTTAATTCCATGAAAAATTTGTTAAAGTACAGTTTAATTTGAACCCCATGATAGAAAAACATAAATTACATAATTTTCCAGACAATATCTTCATCATCTGAATCAACATCTTGACCTTTTAATCTCACAAGTAAAAGCCATTCCGTTCATAAATCACATTCCAAATCGACAATAATGACCAACTATCAATGAACATTGTATGCCAGTTTCTCTTACATAATTCTCGAGAATTTTATTACACCTGCAATAAACATTACTGCAGTTCGTGGTACTGCAGAAGTATGCCAATTATATGCTTCATATTTCTATTACTGCTAGATACTCAAGACAGTTTCACCATTTCTCCTGCAACTTGGATCTAATCCAATAGTTGAAATTTATTCAAGATTTGATTAAAGAATATATGAGGCATATAGATTATGTCCCAAGTTATTCAATAATTTCTGGAAACTATTTTGCAGACTTTTTATAGGTTGAAAAAAATTTCTCATTAATGATGATACTGAGAAACAAATTGACACTGTGTCAATGAGATTTTACACGTGTATGCATTACATGTCGATTAATGGAAATGCCTTCTAGGTGATGCTAACCTTTCGTGGCATCATCGTGAAAAATAAATTTTCGTCCTGGAACATTACGACTTTTCTGACAGTGAAATATTGCGGCCTGTCGAAGAGTCGTCCATACGACTTGATCCTTGAGGTTAACTGGTAAATTTTCTTGATTAATTATTTGCCCTCTGACGCACAAAGCGAATTTATGATAGGCTTTAAAGAAATATTGCAGCACATCCATGATTGCAAAATAATAATGTTCAAAAATAGTTGAAATATATATGAAATTGTATATTATAGAAGGGAACTTCTTTAGTAAAATAAAATTTTCTGGAATACGACTTTGTGATCATTTTACGGAATGATTGATTGAAAGTGACTAATCATATCTTAAGACAAAAGTTTATTTCGTCATTGCGACCATGAGGATAATTAAATATGTTCGGTAAGTCAGCGGCATTAATTGCAGTGACCGACACGGTTAATAGTGTTAGCTGTACTGTCAGCGGAACTGTTACCGATTGCTAATCAAGGTCACAGCCTCTTCTTCGTTCACTAGTCACGAAGGAAACGGAAAATAACCTCGGGCAAGATCTGATAAAATTAAGATTTTCAGGATATAGAATTTTATTGTATTATTTCAATTCAAATTTAGAATTAAACCAATATCCAAAATAGAATCAACTAATCCTCAATCCCGTCAAGTCTCAGAAACCAATATCAATCTATAATCAATACAAATCTAGTTCACGCATCTAAAATACAACCAATCAAATTTAAACCAATTGTGAAGTTTTATCAACTTTGGTGCTAATTTAATTATTAATGAAATTATTTAAATCCAATTGATTGTCAATTAAAATTGTCAGTGGATTGTATACTTGAATATTAATTTCTAATATAATAGTCTCGATCAGTGTTGGGTAGTAACTAGTTTATTCAAGTAACTAAGTTACTAAAACATTACGTTATTTGTAACTTTTAGGGTAACTTAGTTACATTTTTTAAAAAGTAACTGTAACGTAACTTAGTTACGATTTTTGCAGCAACTTTTAACTTAATTTTAGTTACTTTTCAGTTACTGTATATCTTTTTCGTGTGGGGTTAATTTACATTTTTCTTCTAATAAAATAGGAAGATCGCGCGGTTTTAGAACCTCTGGGTTTCTGTCTACTTTTTTATTTACCAAACTAATTCCTGTTTTTTTTAATAATATTTTGATAGATTATTAATATTTTTATTATAATAATATAATAATAATAAATAATTTTATTAATCTTATATTTACTCAAAAAAAAGTAACTTACCTAACACTGGTCTCGATAACAGGTTGTGTGATTCCTTTTGGCAGCACAAGAAATCCTTTCCTTCCTTGCATTATAGCTTTTGAATTATCATAATAAAAAGAAATTTTCACCTGAAAAATAAAATTACTAAAATCATAAATATACAACTTTTTTATTTATCGATAAAATGAACTAACGTATTAATTAATAATTAACTAATCCTGGTGTCAATTTCGAGATATTTACTTAAAATTAATGTGTGGTTAAACTTTGGCGTCACTATTATATAAAGGTTTTTTTAAGTGTGACTCCAACTCATTTGGAGCCAAATTGAAATTACAACACATTTTTTTGATTTAAAAAATTTCAGTGTTTCTTCAAAAAATGAATAGACTCTATAAAGCCTTATATTTACATATTATTATTTATAAATATATATTTTGAAATAGAATTGGTATAATTTTGAATCGGGATTCATTGAATTTTGTCATTGAATTGGAGAGTGGTGAAGTTTTAAAATGAATATCGAAACTAGATTGGCTTAATTGATTGGATTTAAATCAGGTTTAGATTCAGAACATCAGAATCAAAAACCAAAAATATTTACTGCTGAGAACCAACCTGAATCTAAATTCGCAATATTGGGGAGATCAGTTTTCAGAGGCAGAAGTGCCGGGTGAGAAAAAAGGTTACGGTAGGAAACTAGCAAAGGTAGAGTCCCTCTTTTCCTCCCCCTAAAAACTGTCATGGCATCCTCCAGATTTTCCAAAGCGAGTTCGACCCCCTCGGGCGGAGTTGCCAAACCTCAGAAGGACCAATTCTCATTTCCCTGATCGCCGCCGTCAAGTCCGGGTGTCTTTTGTTTTCCTGAGACGGTTTGTTTTTTTGTCGAGTTGCGCGTGCGGTGGGTGGTTCCACAGCCAGAGGGCTCAGACCAATCAGAGGCCAGAGGTCCCGCCTCCTCAGAGGACCGAGTGCACTCGGGAAACCTCGTGCGACCTCGGCCGACCTCTGGTGAACGCTATCCCTCCTGTAGTATTCTAGAGTACTGAATACCTCTCTGAAAGAGGAGAATCCCCTCCCGGTCTATCCCCACTCACCAACTCGGTGGAACCACCGCCCCAGTGAGGTACCTCTGCACCTCTCTTGCCCCCCTGCAAGCGAGGATTCTACCTACGAGAATCGAGTGATCCAAAGTCTGGAGGGTGAGACCAGAAAGGAGAAATCCATGGAACATGGACACCAGGTCGAGATTCTCGTTGTGGAAATGATGATGATATTGATTCTGATTGCGGTTTTTGCGAGGGGATGTATTAATTTTGAGGGCTGGGAATTGAGATCGAGGTTTGTTTTTGTCGAAAAGGTTTGTTTGGGTCATTTTTGGATGAGGAGGTTGTAATACAAGTTCAGAATTATAAAATATGTAATAGTGAAGAATAGCCATAAACGTTATAGAAAACAATAAGTATTTCTTTCTGCATCAGTCACATATGAACTCTAGATATTCACACAAAAAGGAAAAGTCTATTTTATGTTATAGCTTTTTTTCACACCTTAATTTAAGTACGTTGCTGGATTTAAGGCCATCCTTAGTCTTAAAACAAGACTGTGACAAAAAGAAGCTGTAACTAAAACTAGATTTTTTCTGTTTAAATATCTTAGATACCAATTCAGTGACCAATTCAAATTACAGTCAACAAGTGCATTCAATCTAGCTAATCCAGATTCACAATCGAACCAATCCGGCTTTCAAATCCAGACAATCTCCACTCTAACAAATCCTAAATTATATAATACCAAATCAATCTTACTATTCACTTGACAATGAATATACAACTGATGATTTTTTTTTCGTCACAAGGTCGTATTAATTTTTAGGAGCATAAGCATAGAAAATTGATATTCAAATATTATGAAACTGGATGGTTTGAATAGTTGGATTTGTAAACTGAATTGGTTGGACTTTGAAACTAAAAGGTTTGTTTGGATCATGTTTGAATGTGGAAGTTAATTGTAATACAATTTGAAAATTGTAAGACACAGTTCAAAATAGTCACAAAAATTGGTAGAAAGATGCTTGATTGGTTGGTTTTAGAGACAAGATTAATTGGATTTTGAAGCTGATTAAATAAGTTTTGAAGCGGGACTGGCTAGATTTTGAATCTAGATTGGTTTAATTAACTCTTTTCATTAATTTAAAACAATATCAACAAGTCACTTGCAAATTCTCTTTACTGAAGTTGAAAATACTGACTGTCAATATCCTATCAAAGACCAGTTATAATTCTAATGCGACAAATGTATTACTTGATTAACGACACCATTTTTTTCTAAATTTTGATTGATAGATGATAGTTCAAAAATGAATATATGACCCAATCATAATTAATTATATCATTAATCTCCATCACTATCATTTCCGATCTCAAAAACAATCCTTTGTTTTTATAATTAATATTATATATATTTTCTTTTTGCTTAGATTAAATTCAGCTTTGCTGAAAGACGCAAGTTAATGTCACGGTTATACTCTTGAGTAAAAATACATCAACACAAGTTTCTCTAAAGAGAAAATTTTGCAACGCAAATTGCAATAATAAAGGATAAGGTCCTTGTAGTCGTTGCAGAGACCTTCGCGTTTCCACTGAAGCGTTTCGAATATACGTGACAGGATCATTCTGTCATTCCGCCTTTGTCATTAAGTAACTGTAACGGAAACGCCACTCACCGATCCGATCGAAGCTCGTGCTACTCTTAACATTACACTAGCCACCAACTGGTGATCTAACGGTTAATTATAGACATCGATCTATTTTGCTTCGATTCTAAAGCTAAATATATTTCTCCTCTCCGATTTTTTTCAAGTCTTTAATGAAGTCTCACCTCTACAGTTCTTAAAAATAAAAGACAGGTGAAAAATTAGAAGAATGAACTTGTTATATATCATAAATGATAATTTCAATTTTTTTTCTAGAGTTCCTATAATGATCGAAATTCTAAGAGAACCGAATCTTATCAAGTAATTTCACACCGTCAACATTTTATATCTTCTCTTCCGCCTCAGGATTATCCTCTTTGAATCTGAACTCGATTAACAGTATCTACACCAAGAGTGAATCGATCGCACCAGATCCAATCAAGAATGAGTGGACATACCTATTAGATCGCAATCGATCGGGCCTTGGCCGGATGATCACCCATCCGTCAAACGATTTCCAGAAAGCCGCAGCCGTGAAACTCTGATTCGAAACGTCGGGGCTCGAGCTTCCTGAGACTAACTCTGTGTGGGTGAGGAAAAAGGTACAAAATCGAGACTCTAAGGTTGTGAATGTAGAGTCTAGAGCAAAAGATGGTGAACGATGAGGCTACTCGCTCCTGGGAGATAAATAATAAGAAATAGAGATAGGTATATGTTTCTATAAACGTGGAGACTGTAGATGTAGGTGGATAGTAGACACTAGACATATATATAGAAAATAGAGTGAAGAAGATCGTCTTCAACAGAAGAAATAAAAACTAAAATCTTCTTAGCGACCAACTTTAAAATCGGGGCTCGTGCGACGCATTCATACCGTTATTTTCAGAGAGTTTTAGCTGATTGCTTTGATCCAAGAGCGTTGATTCTTGATTTACTTTTTTGGGCAGGAGAATTGGGTGGAAGAAATAATCATTGGGGTTTTGAAAATTTGATATTAATTTTGTTGAAAGAGGAAATTTAGCATGAAGATCTCTTCTATTTTTATAAAAATAATTCAAGTTTAATGGAAGCAATTTAAATTTGAGTTTGGAGGTAATTCAAATTATAAAGTGTACAAATTGCGAGAAATTCATTTTGAAAAACTCCAAATAGCGACTCAAGTTTCGAAAAAAATGGAAAGTTGGAATTAATTCAAGTTTTGCAAAATATAGAGTTCAAAGTTCGAATCAATTAAAGTTTTGTAAGAGTCCTAAGTTGGAATCAATTCATGTTTTGGAAAAAGTTCAAAGTTCGAATCAATTCCCCTTTTAGAAGTGCAAAGTTTCAAGACTTGGAAGCAATTCAAGTTTCGGAAAAGTCAAAAGTTGGAATCAATTTAAGTCTCGAAAGAGTTGAAAGTAGGAATCAATTCAATTTTTAGACGAGTTCAAAGTAGGAATCAATTCAAGTTTTGGACCAGTTCAAAGTTGGAATCAATTCAAAATTAGAAGAGTCCAGAGTTGAAACAAATCAAGTTTAAGATACTTTTTCCATAAAAATCTAGGAAAAGCAATGATGTAATTTAAAAAAAAAACGGTATTTCTTCTATGTCATTGACTCAGAAAAGCATTTATGTTCGTTTCCGTTTCTAAAGAGTCAACGACTTTGAACCCTTTCCTTAGAAGAACGAATGTCCAACTATGGAATTGGAATTCAGATTAGAATGTTGCCAAGGCGAGAAGTCTTGACTCAAGAAATAGTCTCGTTTTTCTCACGTTGCTTAACCCTTTTTGAGTTCAAGATCATTTGTCCCTAACTAATTATTTTTCCTCAACTTGACCATTTTTTCTATTCTTAGACAAAGAGGTTAATAACTTTTAAGTTTTTACGTTTAACTTTAATAATAAAAGAATACAGAAGAAAAATGATAATTTTAGATGCTTTCGAACTAGATTTGCTTCGAAAGTCTATTTTAAAAGCGAACTATTCTTAATAATTTGAATTTCAGTAAGAAAAAAAAAATATTTTATTGTAGAGTTTTGAGAATGATTTGATTTGTTTACTTTATATCTTGGGATAAATGTGAGACGGTATGGTTATCAGGAGTAGTGTTTCTCTTCAACACTTGACGCATTTCACGAGGGGAGAATTAAGCAGCGTCATATTCGCAATTAGAACGCCACCTAAGTTCGGTCATTTGCGGATTATGCCGTGTAATCTCGCGTGGGCTTCAACAACTCGGCCCTTCGCACTCGAATCCCTTTTTCGCGTGACTCGAGATTTTTCTCCTCCCTCGTTACCCACATTATTGCATTTTTCTCGCTGCACCAAATCAGACAAATATTTTTTAAGACTCATCTTTCTTTCCTCAATGAGTCTCATCTTAAATAATTAAAAAAATAAATTTCAGACTTTTCATATTTAATTTAAATTTTAATCAAAAAGCTGGAAGCAATTCAAGTTTTTCGGGCAATTCAAGTTTTGGAAGAGTCAAAGTTGGAAGCAATTCAAGTTTCGGAAGAGTCCATAGTTGGAAACAATTAAAGTTTCGGAAGAGTCCAAAGTTGAAAACAGTTTAAGTTCTGTGAGAGTCCAAAATTGTGAGAAATTTAAGTTTAAAAGCGTCAAAGAATTGGAAGCAATTCCAGTTGGAAAATTTCTATCTTTCGTGGAAACTCAAAATTAGATTTAACATTCTTGAATCTGATATTAGGATCAAGTTTTGGCTTTATTCGGGTAAGTTAATTTCCCCGAATTTCTTTGCAAAGCGTGCCGCGTCAGGAAGGGACTTTACTTCAGGATTCGATGCCTTGAACGGAACCGACTTATAGGGAATGTCTGGCTCGCAAACCTTCGCGACATTCCATTATGATCGTCTCCTTTGGACACATAAAAATCTGACTCTGTCACAAATTACAGTGACAGGAAAATTTCTCAAATAATTGAGTAAATGCAATTTTAAGTTTGGTTATTTAACAACTTATTTGTCAGTCAAAATATTCCGAATGAAAAAAGGGAACATCAGCTCAAACATAAATAATTCAAACTTCAATTAACTCCTATTTTGTACGCTTTTTACATTCTCATCAGAGAGAATGTATTATTTAACTTAAATTGCTTCCAACCTTGGACTCTACCTAAACTTGAATTACTTTAAGCTTAGGACATTTTTGAAATATGAAGTGGTCCAAAATTTGGCCTCTTCTGAAACTTATTGATTCCTGCTTTGGACTTTTTCAAAACTTGAATTGATTCCAACTTTGGACTGGTTAAAAACTTGAATTGATTCCATCTTTGGTACTGGTCCAAAACTTGAATTGGTTCCAACTATTGACTCGATCAAAACTTGAAATGCTACAAATTTTGGTCTTTTAAAAAACTTGAATTGATTTAAATTTAGACTTGTCCAAATTTGAATTCCTCCCAACTTTGGTCTTTATAGAACTTGAATTGGTTCCAACTTTGGACTCTTCCAAAACTTGAATTGCTACCAAGTTGAGACTTTTTCAAACTTGAATTGCTTCCAACTCTGAACGCCTAAAAATTAGAATTTTTTTACAAAACTATTTATAACACCTATTTCTTAAAATATTAAAAAATATATGAATTCTAATAATGGATTCCAATTATTAATGAAAATTCCATGACTCTTGATAGCACTTTTGTGATTGTCCGTGAAAAATCGCGAAAGTAACCCGTCCACCTATTTTCGTAATCGATCGGTGAGATTTCGACAGCGAAGGTTTGTTCTTGACGCGTGAAAAAAAGGACGAAGGGTAATCGATTCCAACCGGTCGCTTTCTCGCCATCACCAAAAGCCGCGATACGTGACTATATAGTATATGAGTCTCGACAAATTCAGAAAAGACCGTGGTTAACTAGCTTTTAGTCAAGAGTTCATAAACCCATTAAATAAAAAATAGAAATATGTTTGTTCACTATTCTAGAAATTTCTAGAGCATATAAAAGTCCCTCTCCCTAACTCATTTTTTTAAATACAAATTAATATATTACACAAAAGGTACTTTTCAGATTCAAAAAATGAAATCTAGAAAGTAACGAGGCTGAGGACTTTCCATTTCATTTTTAAGACTTGCTTGTCTTCTGATAATTTATAGCTTTTCAATCTCGTGTAGAAGAATTTAACGACGAATGAATATTTCAGGTCGATCCAATTATGAACTACCGGAATAAAGCGTGAGTCTTAAACTTCCAGTCTTTACCCGAAGGCAAGCATAAAAGCAAACAAAATGCCCATAAACTAAAAAAGAATCTATATTCTACCTTTTCACAACTATTCTGAACATAGAAAATAAAAAAAAGATAAGTAGTTCAAAATTAACTTTTTTTTATCCAAGCTGATTGAAACTAATATTCCAGTTCGAAAACTTCAAAACTTGATAGTAATTCAAGTTATAAAGCTTCCAAATTGATGAAGCAATATTTCTTTCTGAATTCAGAAGAAATTTTGACAACTTGATATTAGATTTTGACCACTGAATTAATGAAAAGTCACAATTAACATTTGTGAGTTGCGCCCCACGTCAGTTAAATTACCTTACAAATAAGTTAACGAGATTTCCTCGGGAATTAGAAGGAAAGCTTTAAAAAGAGAATTCGAAATCAGGATCGGGTCAAAGAGCAAAATTAACATCCTTATTCCTGATCCCAGCTAAGCGCCGGATGAAATTTAGGTTCGGGTACACACAGCGTGTAAATGTAAAGAAAAAAAAGGAGAAAAAAAGAAGCTCGATGAAGAGAGATGTAAAAGACTTGAAAGAGAGTTAAAAAGAGAGAAAGGGACGAATCGAGTTTGGAGCGAAGCGGCAAACGGTAGCAGCGTATCTGGCAAAGGATCCGCCTACCATCTTCGTCCTTTAGTGGCTTTCATTCTTTCCCCTTGTTTTTCTCCGCTTCTTAAATTCATCCTGCCAGGCTGTAAAAGCCCTCGGTTTACGAGTGTGAATAGACGCCGTCCAATTATGCGGCTTAATTTAAATGGGATAATTGCATCCAGGGCTGGACCAAACTCGAAAAGTCTCTCCTCAAAATTGGGATTTTTAAAATAATTTGTACCCCTTAGAGTTGAATTTCTTTTAAACTTTGGACCCCTTAAAACTTGAATTTTTTCCTATTCTAATGCTAATATTATAGATTGCAATTCAAGTTTTAGTAGAGTCCAAAGTTGAAAGCAATTCCAGCTTCGGAATGTTGAAAGTTGATAGCAATTTATGATTTGGAAAAGTTTAAATTTGGAAGAAATTCAAATTTTGGACCAGTCCAAAGTTGGAAGCAATTCAAGTTGTGGAAAATTAAAAAATTGGAAGAATTCAAGTTTTGGACGAGTCCACAGTTAGAACCAATTCAAGTTCTAAAAAAGTCCAAAGTTGGGACCAATCCAAGTTCTAAAAAAGTCCAAAGTTGGGAAAAGTGCAAAATTGGAAGTAATTCAAGTTTTGAACCAGTCCGAAGATGAAGTCAATTGAAGTTGTGAAAAATTTTTAAAATGGAAGTAATTCAAGTTTTGGACGAGTACAAAGTTGGAAGCAATTCAAGTTCTAAAAAAAGTTCAAATTTGGAAGCATTTCAAGTTTTGAACGAGTACAAACTTGGTAGCAATTTAAGTTTCAAATCATCCAAATTTGGAAGCAATTCAAGTTCTAATTCACCCAATTTGGAAGGCAATTTAATTCAAATTTCGGAATAGTCCAAAGTTGGAGTCAATTCCAGTTTTGGACGAGTTCAAAGTTGGATTCAATTCAATTCAAGCCTTGGAAAAGTTCAAAATTGGAATTTTTAAAATAATATGTACCTCTTAAAGTTTAATTTGTTTCAAACTGGATTCTTTTAAACTTGAATTGTCTTCTAATCTTATGCGAATATATAGATTGCTTTCAAATATATGTTTGTAAAAATGATCTCATTTAATTCAATCTTTCGCCTCAATTTTTAATTGACATTTAATTCCGCATTTATTGAAAATAATAATGGATCCACTTACCAATTACCAATTGCGTAAGCACGATGCAATTACACAATTGGCGCCAATTTCGAGTTGCTCCTTTCCCACAAAGTTCCGAACACATCGTCTAATTGCAATTTAAAGCGATAATTGTTGAATTTATGGTCGCCCCCGCGTCCAATGTCCTTCCACTGGTCTGTGACACGACGAATTAATCGTCCAATTAGTGATTAGACATCACTCGATATCCATAGAACGTAGTAATTTCTCTGTAAATAATTAAAATTGTTTTAAGGAGTTTAAAAACTTGAGATGTTTCAATATCATGAGATTTCATGAAATTTCGAAAAATTTAAAGAGATTCGAAAGAATTTCAAAAAATTTTAGGGAATTTTTAATCATTTTCAGGAATTGTAAAAAATTTCAAGCGACTCGGAAGGTTTGAAGTGGACAGAAATAAAATTTAGAAGCAATTCAAATTTTGAAAAAGTTCAAAGTTTGAATCAATTAAAGTTTCGAAAAAGTCCAAAGTTGGAATCAATTCAAATTTAGGAAAAGTCCAAAGTTGGAAGCAATTAAAGTTTTGGACCAGTCCAAAGTTTGAATCAATTCAAGTTTTGGAGAAGTCCAAAGTTGGAATCATTTCAAGTTTTAAAAATCTGCCCGCTTCGCGGGCACATTCTCATCGCGCGCGGCTCGCTTCGCTCGCAAAAATGAGCGCGCCTACGGCGCGCGGGGGGTCGAATATAGTTCGATCGTCGCGCTTCGCGCTCCGATATATATACACGTCGCGCTTCGCGCTCCGTGTTGCGCGCTTCGCGCGCTTGTGCCCTTAGTGAAGCTTGCGCTTTACAGGACGCTTAAAGATATATGTTTTTTTTTTAATTTAATTAAATTACATAATTTATATTTTTATATTTTAATTTATTTTTGTATATTTGTAATTTATATTTTTAAAAATTTAATTAAATTAAATTAAATTACAGCTTTGAATGCAAAATTTAACTAATTTACTTAAGGTTCTATCGACCTTAAGGAGCACATTCTCATCAGGGCACTCGCGCTTCGCGCTCGATATTTGATTTAAAGCTCGCGTTCCGCGCTCGGCTCTGTTTAACAATATTTTTCACCATTTAAACGAAAACTACTCATCCTATTGAAAAATGGCCAAAGGAGAACTTGTAGATCTTTTTAAGGCGAATAATTATATTTCTTATCATTTTCTCTGCATCTCGCGTTTTTTGGCTCAAAATTTGAATTTTCGATTTTTTAAGGAAATTCAAAAAGTTGTTATGCGGATCCTATAGGGCGTTCAAAAAGAAACATTTTTCATCTTTAGACTTTTTTTCATATCGTGCGTTGTTCGGCTTCTAATTTAAGTTTTCTTTGATTTTTTTGGATTTTCAAAATGTTATAAGTCTTTCAATTTTGTTTTGATCCAAAAAAGTCATTAAGAAAAATTGTTCGACTTTTTGAGTACTACGAATGTGCGTCATTAGAATTTCTAGATTAAAAAAAAAAGTGGTTTCAAAATTTTTCAAAATGCTCCCACTTTTTGAATTTTTATCCAAAATGGCTGGCCAACGAACTTGACCTTCATTTTAGGACACTTAAAGAGTATACCAAAGGACAATCCAATCTGTCAATTCTTTCGAAAGTTATCGTGCTCACAAACAAAATATACAGACCCACAGACAGACAGACAGACAGACAGACAGACAGACAGACAGACAGACAGACAGACAGACAGACAGACAGACACATTCGTAAAAACATGTTTTTCGGGTTCAGGGGGTCCCAAAACGTGGACATTTGACAAAAACTGGGGGGGGGAAATTTTGCACAAATCTAATACCTTCTCTGATGAGAATGTAAAAAAGTCCGAAGTTGGAAACAATTCAAGTTTTAAACGAGTCCAAAATTGGGATCAATTCAAGTTTTGGAAAAGTCCAAAGATTTGGACCAGTTCAAAGTTGAAATGAAATCAATTCAAGTTTTGGAAAAGTCAAAATTTGGAATCAATTCGAGTTTTGTACGAGTCCAAAGTTGGAAACAATTCAAATTTAGGAAAAGTCCAAAGTTGGAAGCAATTAAAGTTTTGGACCAGTCCAAAGTTTGAATCAATTCAAGTTTTGGAGAAGTCCAAAGTTGGAATCATTTCAAGTTTTAAAAAAGTCCAAAGTTGGAAACAATTCAAGTTTTAAACGAGTCCAAAATTGGGATCAATTCAAGTTTTGGAAAAGTCCAAAGTTGGAAACAATTCAAGATTTGAAGAGTTCAAAGTTGGCCTTTGAAGAATTTTAAAAAAAGTGTAAGGGATTCAAACGATTTTAAAAATATTTTTGGGAATCTCCAATTTCCATTAAAAGAAAATGTCAGGGCTTTACTTTGGATATTTCAAAATATTGTAAGCAACAGGGTAATTAATAAAATCATAGCGCGTTAATTTTTTCTGGTAGAATAATAAAATTTCTACTAAAGTATTATAATGTATATGGCATATATAAATGTATGGCAACTTTATCAAATTTTTTTATACTTTATGTTCCCAGTTTGGAGTTAATTTAAACCAAACTCGGAAGGTTTGTTTTTGTAAATTCGAAACAGAAAGTTAAAACAAACTGGAAGGTTTGTCTTTGTAAATTCAAAACAGAAAGAAGAACTGGCAAAAAGCAATCATCCCCTATTAGCATTTCTGATTCGTGTATCTCGAATTAATACAGATCGGTTCTCGATTCGATGTCGACGACAGTAGTATGAGCGATTATCCAGAATCGGGGACCGATTTTACGAGAGCGTCTTTTAATTATCTCAGTTGTGTTCCAACTTTTTTTCCCTCGACTCGGAACGCTTCAAATTTTCGACGAGAATTCCAAACAGTTCGAGAAAAACGGCGTGTGAAATCCGTTCGCTTCAAAATAACTAATCGAGTTAAACTATTTCATTTCTTTTCAGTCGCTCCCAATTGAATAATCAAAACTAAATTCAAGCCAAGAATAAGTCGTCTTAAAATAATAACTCGACTTAAAAATAATTTCGACTAATTTTACAATCAAAAAGTTTCAAATTTCAGTTGATTTAAATTCCAGTTCTCCCGGAAAATTTTGGTGTTCTCAGACGTGAATTGCTTCCAAAGAAGTAATGTTTTTTTTTTTTTTTTTTTTTTTTTTAAAAAAAAAAAAAAAGAAGACATTCTTCTGCGAAAGTGCAAAGTGAGAAATTCGCAAGATTTTGTTTTGCTACAATGTAGTTTGCCAATTGCAGAGTACAAGAAAGGCTCAGAAATGAAAGGGGGAAAAAAATGAGTAAAACAAACTGGGGCTTAAATACCAATGGCATTAAAAGGATGAAAGGATCCTGACTTTAAAAAAAAAGAAAAAGAAAAGCTTTTATAATTCTGTTCAGAGGAACTCGATTAAACTTCGTCAACCCACAAGAGTTGCAACTACAATTCAAAATTTCAGTTCCCTATAATTTGTAGAGCGAAAAAGGGGAGCAGAAAATAAGAAATTTGGGATTCACCATTTGTTCCCAAGTCCTTTATTTTCGGTGATTCCGAAACAAATCACACAACTGGTTGACGAGTCATTATAATGACATTAGCATGTCGTGCACGAGACGAGAAATTAGAGAAAAAGTCAGCTGTTCTTTAGTAATAGTAGTAGTAATAGGCTTTCCTTTTAAACGAAAGTAAATTTCACGCCAAGTATCAAAAATAGAAAATTTTGAAAGAAATAGACTTGAAAAAGACGGTTTTATTGATTTTCACCTTGAATTACTTTCGAATTTTGGCAGAAATTCAAATTACAGCTTCCAACTTTAGAAAAAATATAAATTAAAAAGCTGCCAACTTTATAAGCCGTGCAAGTTCAAAAGTTATCAACTTTGAAAGCAATTCAAACTAGAAACTCTATAAATTTCACCCCAATGCAAGTTTGAAAGCTTATAACCCAGCAATTGTAAACTGCAAATCTCGCAAATTTTTTAACTACTTCCGGTATCAAATAATATAAAATCCAGAAAATTAAAAAAAAAAATGCTTGATCTATTCTTGAACAAAGATGAGTTTGTGACACCTCCCCCCTTTAAGAAATTGTCCTGTGGACTACATCCAACGACTTATAGCCAGTAGTATTCGTTTATATCTACTCTTGTAACACAGGAGCAACGGCAATTCGTGGAACGACGTTTCCAATTCGCGTCGCGTGGATTTTTTGTAATTAATCTTTAGACTCGCGGAGGAGGATGGTTGCTTCAGGGTGAATAGGGAGTGAGGGGAAAAAGGGGGAGAATCGCAGTGGATGAAGAAGAGAAAAGAGAAGTGAGAGGGAGAGGGAGAGAGCGAAAGAGAAGTATCCCAGAGACCAGTCTGCCGCGGTGTATCTGGTTTTTGCGGGCGTCAGATGACAGTCGCTTATTTACCGGGCCCGCGGCCATCTTGCTTGCGATCTGACTTAAAGAGGCGGCCGGAAAAAAGCCTTAAGTCAGGCGACGCGGACGGACGGACCGCTCCCGACGCGGGAGAGCCACATAGGTCCCGAGCTCGAATTAATCGATCGGTTATCAATGTCGATGCGCCCTGATGAGACGGCAGCATCACCGGCTAACAAAAATGCAAGAATTATCATTGCCGTCATCCTCCCTCGAGCATTCGTCTTCTTTCTCCTCCTTTTTTTATTCTTATTCTTATTCTTGCTCTTAGCATCCTTTTCCTTTATTTATTTACAACCCTTTTTCTGGGCTGTTTGTATTTGCGAATATCTTGCATGGTCGATATTGATTGGCGAGAAGAGACTGCGCTTCATAATTTCATTTTTTTTGGGGACGATTGATAGCTTTCTCGTTTGATGGGAATTTTAATTTGGAAGGTTTGAAGTGGACAGAAATAAAATTTAGAAGCAATTCAAGTTTTGGAAAAGTTCGAAGTTGGAATCAATTCAAGTTTCGGAAAAGTCCAAAGTTGGAATCAATTCAAGTTTCGGAAAAGTCCAAAGTTGGAATCAATTCAAGTTTAGGAAGAGTCCAAAGTTGGAAGTAATTAAAGTTTTGGACCAGTCCAAAGTTTGAATCAATTCAAGTTTCGAAAAAGTTCAAAGTTGGAATCAATTCAAGTTTTCGAAAAATCAAAAATTGGAATCAATTCAAGTTTTGGACCAGTCCAAAGTTGGAATCTATTCAAGTTTTGGACCAATTCAAAATAGAATTCAATTCAAGTTTTAGAATAATACAAAGTAGGTAGCAATTTAAGTTTTGGAAAAATACAAAGTTCGCAGCATTTCAAGTTTCGGACGAATTCAAACTTGGTAGCAATTCAAGTTTTGGATGTGTTCAGAGATAAATTCAATTAATGTTTTAAAAGTCCAAAATTTGATCCAATTCAAGTTACAAGAGTCCACAGTTTTTAAAAATTCAATTTCAAGTTTTGTATAATTCATCCTTGGAAACAATTCATTTTTTGGGATAAGTCCAAAGTTCGAAGCAATTAAAGGTTTGGATGAGTTCAAAGTTGAAAACTCGAATTTTTAAATGAGTCCAAAGTTTAATTCAAGTTCTGTAAGTATCCAAAGTTGGTACCAATTAGACACAAGTTTTGAAAGAGTCCAAAATTGGTACCAATTCAAGTTCTAAAAAAGTACAATGTTGAAAGCAATTCAAGTTTTGGAGGAGTCCAAAGTTCTAAGAAATTCAAGTTTTGGACTGATCTAAACTTCAAAGGAATGCAAGTTTTAGATGAGTCTAAAGTTTGATTTAATTCAAGTTTTAAAAGAGTCCAAAGTTAATAGCAATTCATATCAAGTTGTGCATAATTCAACTTTGGAAACAATTCATGTTTTTTATGAGTCCGAAATTAGACGCAATTAAAGTTTTGGAAGAGTTCAAGTTTGAATTAAATTCAAGTTTTGAAAAAATCCAAAGTTGAAAGCAATTCAAGTTTTGGAAGAATCCAAATGTGGAAACAAGTCAAGGTCAAATCTTCCTAAATTTCTGCAACTGAATTTTTTCTAAGGTAAATAAAACGACTGACTTTATCGGGAATGAATGAATCTTGGAGAATGATTTTTCCCGTTGGAGTATATAAATAAGAACGAGGATATGAGTGGCTCAAAATCTGGCCCATAAATAATTTGTAAATTAATTTGATCGTAAAGACTCCTCCCAGCCAATTCGGAAGCACTATCCTTTACAAGATTCGACGAGTTTATCGTCTCAGTAGGCTACCAATTAGGTTCTTCCTTCAGTGTTGGTCGATGATGACCTCGTTGAAACTGCGGATTTTTTTGTCTCAAGTAGAGAGCCGAGAAGGGAGGGATAATCACGATTAACGACCATCTCGTTCCATCAAACGACAATGTATAGACGTTAGACGCATCTGCTGTGATGGAGGCATCGATTTTATGATTTTTCTTTCGTCTCGTCAGTACATTGACTGCCACTGGACAAGAGGAGACTGGATATAAGCGAAAAAAAGGGTTTGTTGTTGTTTTCCGAGTTTGGAGACTATTTAGAATTCTTTAACGATAGTTTTCTCGTTGAAATGTCAATTAATTAATTCCGATTATCTACTGATTGCTCATTTTATTATATTGTAAATATATATGACAAAGAGACGTCAATCTTTTTAAGCGTTTCAAGATGTAAATTCAAATTTTAAGTCATTCAACTTTGGAAGAAAGTTAAAATTCTGAAAAAAACGAAAGTTGAAAACAATTCAAGTTCTTGACGAACCCGAAGTTTGATTCAATTCAAGTTTTGAATGAGACCAAAGTTGGATTCAATTCAAGGACTAGAAGAGTCCAAAGTTCAAAGCAATTCAAGTTTTGGATCAGTCCAAAATTAGATTCAATTCAAGTTTTGAAAGAGTCCAAAGTTGGATACAATTCAAGTTTTGGAAGAGGCCAAAATTAGAAGCAACTTAAGTTTATAAAAGTTCAAGGTTGGATTCAATTCAAGTATTGGAAGAGTCCAAAGTTCAAAGCAATTCAAGTTTGAAGTCATTCAACTTCAATTTCTTCTATATTATTTGGACCTTACAAAGTTGCAAACTTTAAAAATAATCAAAACAAAAATATCCTGATTTAAGTTGAGACATGATTTGTATCTCAACAAGGCGGTAAATTTATGGTTCGGTGAAATAGCATATCTCGTTGGAATACGGCAATAGGGGAGTTTGTGGGGTGGGGGATCTTGCACTGTAGTACTGAACATGTTAATTAGGAGCAATTAAAAGCAGCATGTAGAGGAGTATTTCCCTGTACCCTTTGTGCGATCTCGAGGTACTTAAGCTTCCTTTGCGAACAGCGAAGTCTCGAAAGGCCCGTTTACTTTACCTTTCTACCTTTCTACCTTTAGCAACTGAAACAACAACGCGTTTCGTTTCCCTCATAGACATCGCGCGTTCGGATCTAACCTGGATGTAACTTATACGCGTATAATTAATTAATTTATTCAGCTGCCGGCTCGTTAATCGAATTGCCCTGTACGATATGCGTGTGGATTGTCTGGAATTAACGAGGATTCAAAGAAACCGATTCTAATGGGATACTTTACAATGTACAAGAGTTATTAGTTTCGGCTAAATGGAAAAATTCAGGAAGCTCCTCCACGTGTGAAAATTTCATTTCTCACACGCAATTGCGGCCCATTAGACTTTTTTTGAAACGATTATTTGGTATTTCTTTTATTCCTCCCGAAGGTAGATGATTTACAACTTGAATTGTTTCCAATTTTGAGCTAATCCCGAAGTTTAATTGAAATGCTTCCAAAGCTGGATGACTTACAACTTGAATTGCTTCGAACTTTGGACTCTTTCAAAACTTGAATTTAGTTCAAACTTGAACTCTTCCAAAACTTGAATTGAATCCAACTTTGGACTGCTGCGAAACTTGAATTGTTTTCAAAATTGGATAACTTAAAACTTGAATTGCTTCGAACCTTGGACTCATCCAGAACTTGAATTGAGTTCCTACTAAATTTGGATGACGTGCAACTTGAATTACATCCAAAGTAAAATTTCTTTCCTTCAACTCGTTTAAAAATCTTTTGCCCCTTTTCTATTGTTGATTTGCAAATCGATTTATCAATAACCCTACATATACCATTCCCACTTAATAATAAATCCTGAGAAAAGCGTTCATTAGAAAATGGAATCTTGAGACCAATCGCAAAAACGAGAAAATACTACGTCTGACATTGCACGTTGTCGAGACGTGTAAAAACGTTAATTAAATTATAGCGCCAATTGCATTTAAGAAGAGGACAGATCTCTGCGACCTATCTAGGATACAGATGAAACAGTCGAGGCACGAATCTCGTTTCATTTGTCATCTCCGCTTTGCGTTTGACTTGCCAGTTTCCCCCATTGTCTCTTCGCCCGGAATAGAATTGTCCCTTTTCTCAATCCAGCTTCGAAAACTCTCCAGATTAATTCAATCAAAATTCATATAGATGAATAATTTCGTTGAAAATAAATAATAGAAAAAAATTTATAAAAATGAGGGAATATTTCGCGATGAGAAAACGCTTTGGAAAATCGTTTCCCTAGGGAAGAAATTCTTGTTGGAGAGGGTATAATGTGAAAAGGAAAGGTCGAAAGTTCTTCGACTCCTGGAGTCTCTATGACGCCTCCCTCGTGTTCCGGTTTTTTTTCCTCATGAGTTTCTGTTTTCTTCCCGGGCAAAACTCTAGGCGGTTTTTGCTTCGAAAGAACCAAACCGACGCTTTGGGATCTTAAAGATATAGCTTTAAGATGAAATATTGAGAAATGTGGAATTTTCTAGTCCTTTTTTTTATTAATTAATTCCTTCTAAAGTTATAATATTTCCAACTTGAATTGCTTCCAGAGTTATAAATATTTCTAACTTGTACTGCTTCCAAATTTCGAAATTAAAAAAATATATACTGTTTTATGAATATTTTAGTGAGAAATGCGTCTCTCATGAGACCGCAGATTTTTTCGGTAATCGCTATCGTTAATAAGGATTTTTCCTTGTTTGTCGAGCATCAGTTCGCTGGTGTTTCGTCAAGATTATACTCTTCATGCGGGCTGTAGGACAAATTAGGGAAAAACATGGACGACAGTGGCATTTGTAAGGATTAGGAATGACGCTATAAGTAAAAATGCCTCAGTTCTATCCAAAAAAATTGTCCAACTAAAGCCCCATCTGATAAAAAACAATCTAATTGATTTCATTTTAACTTAATAAAGAAGCAAAAATTCATTAGAATGACATTATCTTTAAAAAAAAAATATTAAGAGACTGAATAATGTTTTCTAACTTGAATTGCTTCTAAATTTTGAAATCTGTCTACTCCACGAAGTAGTATAAGGGGACCGTACGCCATGTATTAGACATGGCCCCAAATCGTGGTCCCTCTTCCTCAGATTTTCATTGCTTTAGCTACGAGAGCGCCACGGACAGAAAATGGAGGAATTACTTTTGTCTATAGTAGCAGACGACAAAATTATCGTCTGCTATCTGTAGTCAAAAGTAATTCCTCCATTTTCCGTCTGTGGCGCTCTCGTAGCTAAAGCAATGAAAATCCAAGGACGAGGGACCGTGATTGAGGGCTTTTTTTCACTAGCTAAAGCACAGGCGTTGGGTCTCCTTATACTACTTCGTGGTCTACTCGACTAAACTCTTGAGAGTACCTTCTGCTGTTCCTCTTTCATTTTTGCGCGAAACACCTTTTCGATATATTTTGCTGCAACATTCTAATTGGTTTGCGACAACAACATCGACACCACTACAGTCTGTTCAACAAGAGTGTGTTCGCGATATTTTGAAAAATATTGGAGATTTTTGAACGTCTTTTTTTTTTAAATTAATGGACATTCAAAGGACTAATGCGCAATTACTTAATAAATGGTCCAGTCCCCATCGTTGTCCAGAATGGTCTGGCACCTTTTCGGCATGCTTTCAGCGTAGTCCGTTGGTAAATCTAGCCATATCTTCTTGATTTTTTGCGACAGCTGTTTTAGGGTGAATACACGCTTTACGGCAAGCTTCCTCTTCAAACTGCTCCAGACATTTTCGATTGGATTTGCATCTGGGGACTGTGATGGCCAGTCCAAGGTTGTGAAGTCATTTTCCGCTTTCCAAGCGGTGCAGAGACGGCTTCGATGTTTCAGGTTGTTATCCTCTTGCAAGATCCAATCGGCATTATCGGCTCCAAAAATCTTTTTAGCAGACCTTAGAAGACCACGTTGATATATTTGAAGCATTTTCTGAGCATTGATGTTCTCGGTGAAGAGCTCTAAACATACAAAACCCTGGTTGTTACTCGAGATTTGCCTCTTTCGGGAAGGTCATCGACTGTTTTATCAACTTTATACCGTTCAACCCACCTCTTCACGAACGTCTTCGACTTCTTGATGTATTTAGCAGCCGCGCTGGAGGACATATATGGTCCTTTTGGATGGTAACACAAGAAAACGGCTTCAAATCGTTTAGCGTAAACAGAACTCATTTGTCTGCTAATCCTCCAGCAGCAACAACCGGAAGTTTTCTAACTAAATTTGTTTTATAATTTGTAAGACTTTTAACTTGAATTGCTTTAACAATCGTAAGTTTTCCAACTGGTGCAAGGTATTGATTTGAAAAGTAACATTTTCCCAACTAAATATCTAATCAAACTGTCGGATAAAAGTGGAAATTAATGGAACAAGTGATTCAATATCTAAAGAATATTTAAATATTTGATAAATGAAATTAAAAAAGGCGTTTAAAGGTCGGTGAAGATAGAAGGGGGCGTGTTGGTTGGTTGCACCCCTTGCGAAGTTTAATTACGTGGTGCTAAGTTTAATATAGTTAAACCCATCGAACTACCGGCAAGATTGTTTTACGAAGTAAATGAGGTAATGATGACTCACCCATTTGAGACCACCTAGCAGCCCTTGTCCCTTACCTTTTAACTCCACGAACTAATTAACGCGCACGAGGGCGCTCATGACGCCACACAGATCTTCTTTCGAGCTTCGGGGATAATACATAATTCCACATCTCGACCTTGGAAGATGAATCTAATATGGATTCTTCAAGTCGATGATCTTGGGATCTTGGGGCGTAGAAAGTGGAAGGTGCAAGAAACGACATTCAAGGGACTAGAAAAAAAATTATCATACAGTTGGATCAGGCAAAAAATAAGGATTGCACCTGAATTGGTGGATTTTTAAATGTAGACTGCTTAAAGTTTCTAATCTATCCTAATTTTCAATCTATTCTAATTTTCAGTATATCCTAATTATCAATCTATCCTAATTTAGAATACATCTATCTTAAATTACTTAAAGTACACTCATAAAAAAACGGGTATAGGAGACAAGGTCACTAAAAAATTATCTTAAATTAAAAGTAAGAATAAACTTATAAAAGAGAATAATTTTTCTCTTTGGATAAAAACATCTCGTAAGTATAAAATCTTCTCTTTTATTTGACCCTCTCAACGAGGAATAAATAAACTTTAGCTCTAAAACTCTCCATCTATCTAAAAACAACCGATTCTCATCCCATATACTTAAAAAGTAGATTTCGAACCTGGCAAATTCGCAAGGACTACAAACTCTTTCAAAGTCGAAGTCTAACATTAACTAGAAGATGAAAAAAAATCCAACCTCTGTTGTCTTTTCCACTCTTAATCTGTGAGCAATCTTCAATTTCGAACGAACTTGTCGAGTTCGTTACGAGATCTCGATTCTAACCATTAACTGCTTTATCAAAACTCGACTTTGGCCCCGGAGACAACTATGGATTCAACTGATTAAAATATATTTACTAAAAAAGAAAAAAAAACTCGCGAGATAATTTTAATGATTTAGGAAAAATCTGGATTAGGAAATAGTTCTAAGATTATTTACAGTTTAGCCAAAGTCAAGGTTTCTGGTTTCTTCTATAATAGCAAGTGGAGATTAATCGTAAAAATAAATTAAAATATTTGTCGAACAGTCTGTGATTCATATACTCGCTGAAACTATATATAGAATAATCGCACATACACGCTGCGTTTTTTTTTTTTTTCATTCAGTCATCATACTCTTCTTCTTTCTGTCAAAGCTGAAAGAAGGGCTCACTTTCTCAATCCTTTTTCTAATTAAGGTGGGCACCTTGATAACTTGTATATTGGAAAATCGTATAAAAAATATGATTCTAGCTCCACTTTTCTTCTAAGAAAGTCAATTTACAGTAGTATTGAGATTGATTCAGACGCTGTTTCGGGCAATGCACATCAACTGTGAACTAATTCGGTACCTGAAACAGAAGAAAATTAATTATGATTAATTATTTAATCTAATTAAATAATTAAATACTAATTAATTGCTTCCACAGCTGGAAGTTTTCTAACTAGAATTTCTTCCACAATTGGAAGTTTTCTATCTTAAATTACTTCCACAATTTGCAGTTTTCTAACTGGAATTGATTTCAGTTGGACAATTTTTACCCAGAACTGTTTCCACAGTTGGAAGTCTTCTAACAGGCATTTTTTCGTCAGTTGGAAATTTTACAAACCAGAATTTTGAAAATGAACATTATAAAAATCGTATATCTAATATTCGCAATGAGCTTTAATGTGAAAATGATGAAAACAAAGCCCAAACAAGAGAATTAAATTATTTTCAAAATGAAGAGAAATGACAAAATTACGTTAATAATTAAAGAATTAACCAAGAAAGAAGAAATTATGAGAAAACAATCTTTTAAGGCTCAAGAAATGCATCGAATGAAAAGAAGGAGCTGTACTGGCGTTTTTGTTATTAGCTAAGTGTTCTCTCTACAGCTTCTGGTTTATGTTAAGCTTCAGCAATTATTTTTCATAGCCACTGAGACAAATCGAAGAAAGGGAAAACACTATTTTCAAATTCTTTGGATATAAAATTTCTTCTTGCAGAAGATGAATTCATTAATTCTGCAAAATTAAATATTACTCTCCAATGTCTTTCTTACTTTTCCTAGATAAAGGATAAAAGTTTCTACTTTTAAGGGTTTTCATTTTTAATTGCTTCCACAATTACAAGTTTTCTAACTTAAATTGATTTCACAGTTGAAAGTTTTCTAACTGAAGTTGTAAAATTTTTATTCTCAACTGTTACACAGTTGGAACTTTTCTAACTGGAATTTCTTCAACAATTGGAAGTTTTCTAACTGGTATTTCTTGAACAATTGGAAGCTTTCTAACTAAATTAATTTTATCATTTGGAAGATTTATAACCTGAATTTCTTAAACAGTTGGAAGTTTTCTAATTGATTTTTTTTTATCAGTTGGAAAATTTATGATTTTCTAACTGGAATTTATCAACAACTGGATGTTTTCTACCTAAATTTGTTTCATCATTTGGAAAATTTCTAACTTGAATTGCCACAACAATTGTAAGTTTTCTAATTGGAATTACTTTCACAATTGGAAATCTTTGAACTGGAATTTCATCAAAAATTGAAGTCAAAATTTCTTCTTCTGAAAGATAAATTCATTAATTCTACAAAATGCCAAGATTATTCTCCCTACCAGGCTTCTCTTAACTTTCCTAGATAAACTTTTCCAACCGAATGGTGGCAAAGGGAGTTTCTTTTGTTTCATACATCGTACGTTCATTGGCTGTATATGGTTCTTTATACTTAGATAGTATACTAGATCGAATAATGTGATTCGCGCTTCGCTGACTTTTCCGAAACGTTTTTCCTTCACGCGGAAATGACGAAGTCTCACCCCTTTCTCCTCCTTTCCCTTTTCTGGATTATAGACACCCTTTTTCATGGGGAGAATCAGTGAATGAGTCGTTACTATCTGAGTGATATTGATTGATGATACTGAATGACAAAATAGCTGACAGAATTTATTTGCAACTTATTCGTTTCTATCTCCTCGATTTAATACTACTAGCAGACCAACACGTGCGCTACGCGCACGATTATTTATTTAATTTCTTATAATTTCAAGTCATTAAAAAATCAATGAAATTCTGCTGATTTAAATTCAGAGAGAGGTTTGAAACAACAATTTAACCAAAATTTTAGGAACATTTCGTTACATCATTTTTTGGAGAGGTATTTCAAGAGATTTCTATGAATTTTAGTGAATTTTGACCATTTTCAAGTGATTTTTACGAAGTTCTAAAGATTTTTAGGATTTTAAAAAAGATTTCGTAGAGTTTTAAGATATTTCAGGATATTTCGCGAAATTTTAACGGAATTCATGAAATTTCAAGAGAATTTTTAAAGCTAACAAGGAATTTTAAATTTTTTGAAATTTTGAGGAATATTAAGAGGTTTCTGAGAACTTTAAGAGATGCCAACGAATTTTAATAGATTTCGAAGATTTTTGTGAAATTTTAAGTGATTTCAAAAGGTTTCTGAGTGTTTGAAGAGATTTTAAGGGATTTTAAATCCTGTTGTGAAGTTTCCAGGAATTTTAGCACATTTCAAAAGGTTTCAAAGAATTTTAAGGGACTTTAAGGAATTTTAAATATTATAATGAAATTTCCTGAAATTTTAAAAGAAGTCAAGAGATTTTTTAATAATTTTAAGGGATTTTCTGATTTTTAAAAGATTTTAGAGAATTTTCAGGATTTCATGGAATGTAACGAGATTTCTAATAATTTTAATGGATTTTAAAGGAAGTAAAGAGACTTTAAATGTTATTGTAAAATTTAAGGCATTTCAAGAAGTTTCTGATGGGAATATTAAAAGGTTTTCATGAATTAAAAAGATTTCAAGAGATTTTTATGAGTTTTAAAATATTTTATGAGGTTTAAAGGATTTTAAAGTTTTTCAGATAATTTTATTGAGGGATAGCAAAAGAATTTCTATACATGTATAATTTTTAAAAGAATTTGTAGAATTTAAAAGGATTTCGAAGGTTGTGGTAAAATTTTAAGAGATTTTATTAGATTGTTCTAAATATTAAAAGATTTTGTAGTATTTTTAAGGATTTCATGAAATTTGATAAGATTTCTAAGGATTTTAAGAGATTCTAAATGTTAAGAAATTCGAAGAGTTTTTTAAAATGAATTTTTAGAGATTTTTGTTAATTTTGACATAGATTTCAAGAGATTAGTGATTTTAATGATTTTTTTGGATTTTTAAGGGATTTCAAGAGGTTTTTGGGAGTTTTAAGAAATCTTGACGAATTTTAAGCAATTTCGAAGATTTTCATGAAATTTTAAGTGATTTGAAAAGGTTTCTCAGCGTTTTAAGAGAATTTAAGAGATTTTAAATCTTATGAAGTTTCGAGGAATTTTAAGAGATTTCAAAGTGTTCAGAGTATTTTAAGGAACTTTAAGGTATTTTAAATGTTGTAATATAATTTTCAGGAATTTTAAAAGAAGTCACGAGATTTTTATAATTTTCAAAATATTTTATGGAATTTTAAAGAATTTTGTGAAATTTTATGAGATTTCTAACAATTTTAAGGGATTTTATGATTTTTAGATTTTATAGAATTTTAAGGTTTTCATGAAATTTCTAATAATTTTATTAGATTTTAAAGGACGTCAAGGAACTTTAAATGTTATCGTATAATTTAAAGAATATTTTAAACAGTTTTTAAGGATTTTAACAAGTTTATACAAATTTTAAAAGATTTCAAGAGAGTTATATGAGTTTTAGAGTATTTTATGGGGTTTAAAGAATTTTAAAGTTGTCAGGTAATTTTATTGATTTCTCTAATTTTTAAAAGATTTTGTAGAATTTTTAAGGATTTTATGGAATTTGATAAGATTTCTATAGACTTTAAGAGATTTTAAATGTTAAGAAATTTTAAGATATTTTTAGGAATTTGTAAAACTTTTTACGAGTTTCAACTTGGATTTCAAGACATTTATGATGTTAATCGTTTTTGTGAATTTTTGAAGGATTTCAAGAGGTTTTGGGGAGTTTTAAGAAATCTTAACGAATTTTAAAGTATTACGAAGGTTTTTCTGAAATTCTTTTGCGCCATTAGTTTGTTTTTCTTCTTTCAATTTCAAGCCATTCAAAAGCCAATCAGGTTTGCAACAACAATGTATGCAAGATTTTCGAGACATTTCGTGACACCACTTTTTTAAGATAGGAGATTTTACTGTATTTAATTATTTCCTTTATATTTATTTAAAAAAGTCTAATTAATTAAAAAACAAAACAAAAATTAACTAGGCTTATTAATACCGTTTAAAAGTCTATTAGACAATCTTGGAAATTTTGAAAAACTGAAACGAGGAAACAGAGGAATCTAATTTCGTCCTGAATGAAGGAAATTCGTACCAGCAATTTTCGAGTCATTTAAAGACTAAAAGAAAGATGTTCCTTTTTTTTATAACTCCACTTAGGACCAAAATCTACTTTCGGTTCGAATTAGGGATCATTTGACGCCTCTTAAGATCCGGTTCGACTACCTAATGGATAATTAATGATTCAAAAAAAAAAAAAATTGTCAATTTTGGAAGCTTGAATTTCTGAAGTTTGGTTGAATTTAATAAGTGCAAGAAACACAGGAAACTATAAAAATTTAAAAACAAAAAATCGAAAAAACTAAAAAAAAAAATACTTTGGGAAGGTAAATTGTTTTTCGATTTTTTTTTCATGAAATGATAGGGATGGATAAAACGACATAATAGTTGGTCCGAGTATGAGAGTTGCTTTGAGGATGTCCGAAACTTATACTTATTATTGCATTACGCTATATATGTGCGCTTGGAATAATTCCTCAAATTATAGATTTTTAAGAAAATGAGTTGTAATTTTCATCTTATAATTTGCACCACGCAAAATAGAGATTATAAAATGAATTTTACTTTAAATTTAAATTGGCTATCATTTAATAAGCAATTAATAATTAATAAACAATTGGAAGTTTTCTAACTGGTACTGCTTCCACATATTGAAGTTTTCTAACTAGTATTGCTTTCGCAATTGGAAGTTTTCTAACTTATACATATTTCCTTGGTAATTGGAAGTTTTCTAACTAGTATTTCTTCCACACTTGGAAGATTTCTAACTGAGATTGCTACCACAGTTGGAAATTCTCTAACTCATATTGCTCCTCCAATTGGAAGCTTTCTAACTGGATTTGCTTCTACAGTTGATAGTTTTCTACCTGGCTCTTTTTCCACGCGAAGTTTTCTAACTGAAACTGCTTATTGAAGAATTTTTTTCCTAAATTGCTTCCACAATTGAAAAATTTAGTTTAAAAAGCGCCATAAAAATGAAAAAATGTTAGATTTATAAAGATAGAAACTGACTAAACGAATTTTTAAAACTCTACCAGTGGAGTGAAATTTTGTTCTTCACAAGCAAAATGTTTCCTGACAAAATTTGAAATTTCTCCAAAGCAAAAAGGATTGTTTTGACTAGTTTCTGGAAGCCATGGACGGACAGCGAGTTGAACTTGTAGAAATAATATACGTCACTAATTTCGAGCTTGTACCGTGGTGCATATGACGTGTTTTGGAAAGGAGGAGAGGCTAGATGGCGCGTGTTCGTGAATGCTTGCGGAGTTTCGTCCTTCTAATGAACCCAGTTCGCGAAACCATTAATAACCGAAGGACACGACACAAGTTCGAGAAAGATAGAACGAGGCCCGAGAAACCGGAAGAGAAAACGAATAACCCAGAAGTGTTTTTTAAATATATGTATATATTTTTTTAAAGCATAATATCATTTTTGAAAATATTTTGCTTTTAAATAAAATACAAAAACTTAATTTTTTGAACTAAAATGCTTTCTTTGCCAAGAAGAAGGCAAGAGGAGAAAAAAAGTTACCAAACAGAAAGATAGAAAAAAAAATGAGAGAAGGGGAGAAGAAAAAGAACAAAGTTGAAGAGCGGTTTAGACGATTAGTTTTCCGAGTAAACCAGGGTATCTCCTAAGGACACTGAGCGATCTCACCTGAATCATAGACTTTTTCCCCTCTGTCGGAAAAATTCTCTCGTAGAGAGATAAGACTTCTCTAGATTCAGGAAAAATTAGGATTGAAGTTAGATTTTGTCATTTTGGGATTCTAAATTATAATTCTGAAGTTTTATCCGTTTGTTTCAAAATTAATGGGTTTCAATTTTTAATTGCCTCCATAATTGGAAATTTTCTAACTCGAATTGCTTTCATAATTGGAAGTTTTTTATCGTTAACTTTTCTTCCACAGTTGGAGGTTTTTCAACTGGAATTGCTTTTACAATTGGAATTTTTCTAACCTTTATTTCTTCCACTGTTGGAAAATTTCCAACTTGTATTGTTTCCACAATTGGAAAATCTTCAACTTGTATTGCTTTAACAATTGGAGGTTTTCTGACCGGAATTTCCTCAACAGTTGGAAGTTTTCCAACTGGAATTGCCTCTACAATTGGAATTTTTCTAACCTTTATTCATTCCACAGTTAGAAATTTTCCAACTTGTATTGCTTGCACAATTGGAAAATGTTCAACTTGTACAGTTTCTACAGTTGGAAGTTTTCTAACCAGAATTTCTTTCACAACTGGCAGTTTTCCAATTGGAATTGCTTCAAAAATTGAATTTTTTCTAACTTTGAAAATTTGGAAAAGTTGTATAACTTGCATTGCTTCAACAACTGGCAGTTTTCCAATCTTTTTTTTCTTCCACGGTTGGAAGAAAACGAAACCAATCCTCGTTTTGAAATACAGAATTTTCTGTTGACGTGTTTGTCAACAAAGCAATAAGACATCATGGTGAGAAATATAAAGTCATCAGATCAACTCCTGGAATGACTGTCGACAGGATATGGTTGTTTTTCTGGCAAAATAACGAGAGATTATACGCAGTGTGTCATTAGTTTATTATGCTCTTTGCGTGAGGCGATTAAATGCATTCTCAAGTATCTTAGCAAAATCGACTTCGGTATTCATTTCAGAGCAGATCGTCACATTAAACATTCTAAGCAGAAATAACATTAGTATCCTGACAACAGGTTGTGAGATAACAAGTCTCTTTATTCTGGAATAGCATTTTCTATTTTCATCATATAATTTAAAAATAATAAAAAATAAAATAAAAAAAGGTAATAATGATTGACTATTCCGAGGAAAATTTATATAAATAATTCCCAATAAAAAATGACAAATCGTCTTTTGACTGCATTTTTCACCAATTCGATTGGTTTCGTTAATTAATTTGAAAAAAATGTTAAAACTTCCAAAATTGAAGATCCCATAAGTTAAAAAATATTTGAATTTCAGAAGATTCATAAACTCCTAACAGAGAGAAAAAACGACCCTCTTGGCTCTCGTATCGAAACGTATCAATAAGCGTGGGTGTCGGTGATGGGCCAATATCGCATAAGTGGCCCGATTCGCCCTCATTTGTTACGTTTTGTTCAGCCTAAGTAATTTAACGCTCGATCCCAGGAGATCTGCCTTCGAATTCTTGAATCGCGAAGAGATTTTCCCCTCAGAATCGTAGAGGGGAGGGGGTGGTGGTGGTGCAGAAAAGGAGTGGGTTGGGTTGGAAGGAAACTCGGCCCCATTCTACGGCAAATCGTGGCATATTTGTCAGATTTTTGTTCTCGAACAAAACCTAGCGAAGGGTCTCTAAGTGGATTGGTTTCGCCCGTCGGCTTCGAGGATAACTGATATGCAGGCGTTAATTCCGGACATTTCGCCAGAGATCGACGTCAATTTTCATTCGAGTATATTCGCGTTGAGAATTGCGAAAGAAAAAAAAAAGTCGGAACCCTCAAAGTCTTAAACAAACTAGAAACTGATATAAAATAATTAAATATTTGCTGGTGTTCTCTTTACCTTTAAAACCTTTCTCTGGTATCGTCGATTCATTACCAGGTTCGGAATTTTCGTCTTCAATGTCAACTGGTACATCAATCTGAAAAAAAAAAGAATTCGTTAGTCAAGGAATTATTTTTGTTAATTAGAACATTTTTAAAATTGGGAAGCCTAGAAATTCAACAACGACTATAAGAATGAAATTTGCTTCAAGTTAGCTCCTAAAATGACCAAAGAATAAAGATTTTAGAGCCTGAGAGGGTCAAATCTCAGCCTCGAGGAAAATAATTAACTCGTCATAAATCTGATAATTCTTTTTGTTCGCAGAAATAGGAATACAATGTGTATGGCGTATGAAAGACGTTTTGTAAATTGGTATGAGAATCGCATGTGTGATCTGGGAAGACGCGTGGGAAGACGTTCTTACGGCCGTCGGCAGCTGTTCACACATGTCCTCTTTAGAAAAACAAATAACGAGGAGCGACTCTAACCCCTTCGCTCATAGACTTCTCGTAGTAACGAGGAAGCTCTCTCGGTTCTCATTCACATCCATCGGTTTGACCTTGTCCCATCAATAAAAAATCACTATGATCAAAAAACAACAACTCACCGTGCAAAAAAGTATTTTTTTTAATAAATGGAGGCTTTCAAATTTAAAAGCTTCTAACCTTTGGAATTTAAAACACCCAAAGTGGGGAAGTTGAAATTGAAATAAAATGACGATTCAATTTGGAATCGTATGATAATTACAAATATTTTCAATTTGCGTTCGATTCAAATTTTACATCATCTTGGGTTTGAAAGGATCCCAAATTAGGACATCATCGGATTTGGACTTATCCAAATTTGGAATGGTGTCGAATTAAGAATGACTTTCAGATTGTTGATGATTCAAAATTGTAATTATTATTATAAATTACTTATATTTGTAATATTTATAATTATAAATTATTATTCGTCAATTATAAATTGGGTGCTTTTGAAATTTGTAGGTGTTCATAGGTAAAAGAGAAAATACTGTGAGGGGTGGATAAGGGATGGAGGGGGCATAGGGTTGAATAGCGTTTGGAAGGGTGAGAGGGGGTTCAGAGATAAATATAGGATATGGAGGGGATGAGTGATGAAACAGGGGAGGGGCAGAGAGGTGCTAAGCTTGGTAGAGAGTGTGGGGTGGGAAGGGGTTCAGGTGGGGAGTGGGGAACGAATAGGAGAGGGGAGGGAGGTTAATACGTAAAAGGGGGTATAGAGAATAAAAAAATATTGAAAGGGAAAAGAAGGGGGAAGGCGAAACTGAGGAAGTATATGAGAAGAATATTATTTGAGAGGAGATGGGCGATGGAATATGGAAGGGAGCAGAGGGGGCAAAAATTGATAAAAAAAATATGCAGAATGAGGGATCAAGTATGACTATGGAGCAGAAATAAAAAAAGAGTTTGAGGAGGGAGTGTGTCATTAAATAGAAGGGAAGGGGGGGAGGTTAGATGCGTAGATGCTATAAAAGATGAGGAGAGATTCGGGCAGGGTTTTGGGGAGTGAATATGGAAGAGGAGGAAGAGGGAAATTAATAAGGAGAGATTCAGTGATAAAAATAAGTAGGGGAGGGAAAATAGGAGGGGGATAAAAAGGTTTTTGGAAAGAGGGGGGGTTCGGACAAGGTATGGAGATCAAATAGGACAGGGGAAGGGTATACACGAGAGGGGGTGTATGGGTTGGGGAGGGGAAAGGGGGTAAATTGGATAAATGGTATATTGAATGAGATCTAGAGGGACATGGAGGAGTAAATACGGTAGGAAGAGGGGGTTTGAAGACATAGAATGGTTTATAGCAAGTTTTGAGATTCTTTCAGTGATTTTAAAGGGGAATATTGAATTTAGAAAAGAGTGGAAGTGAGAGAGGTCAATGACTCGTATTTAGAGTTCAACCCCTTTCATCCTGGATGACTTCGGTTCATTCTTTCTCAATGATCCCTGACCCGCCGTAAAAGGGGACCAGGACCCACAAAAAGCGACGCCATGACTCGAGGCGAGACTGAGGAGACAAAAAACTTACGTACACGGAGAAAGGACTTACTTGCGGACAAAAAGACAGCGAAAGTGTACTCCTGGGCGTGAATATTTAAAGTTTCGCTTGACAGAAGCTAAATTTCGACAGCCCTATGACATAAATATCTAAAAAAAAAAATTTTTCTTTTTAAATAAACGAAACGCAATCTTTTTTTTTGTGATTTGGTTGCACGTGTCCGTTGCTCAATTAAAGTTTAAAGATTGTGAAATAAAAATTACAATAATGATAAAAATGAAAAATTGTAGGTGCAAGTTTCATTATCTGATTAAAAATTATGAGTTTCATAGAGGGAGAGTACTGTGGTGAGATCTTTAGATTCTAAAGAAGTATTAATATAGTATTTCAGAAACAAAAAGCGTGCGTAAAAAAGTGTTAGAATTTCATAAGCGTTTGTAGATCAGCGTCACGAGGAGGAGGTGTAATCACAGCAAACGAAACCCCTTTTTCCCATAGGACTAAATATAGAAATATCATCGGTCGAGTCACACATGTCCCGTTCATACCACCAGCTACATCTGCTCTCGATGAAGAATTCTCTTCACGAAAATTTGATTTATCCACTGAATGGAATTTCGAGTATTGCTCAAGAGGGGTCGAAAAAATGAAAAGAAGAGGAAATCGAAAGAGAATTAAGAGGATGTATAATAATTCCACTCCCACGAGTACTAAATGTTACCAAAAGTGCTCAAAAATCATGTTTTTAACCTCCAGCAACTTGCAGAAGTTTCTCCAGACTCAGAATAAAACTTTCTGAAGATAGTGCCACACCATGGTTTTGAAATGCAGGGCAATATAGTGAGTTCGTTATGAGCTCGCCCCGACGTGGTATGGCTCGTAATTGTAGACTCAGAGTTCGAACAGTGCACCTTCAGGCACTGCGTTCTCCTCGACTGACACCTATTGTCCACTGGAAAAGCCTCCCGAATCCAGTCAATTTACTTATTCTCTCCCACGAATAAAAATTTCCCGAGAAGGAAAAAGACCCGAATCTTGAACAGTTTCTATCCTATCAAAATCATCTTTTTCTCCAAGCTAGTTACACCTCCCAAGCGAGGAAAAGCTCTCAGCTGAGGACAAAATCTTTCAGGTCAGAACCTGAAAATTATTAGTTCGAGAATGTCTTAATCCTCAGAGCTGAGCCGCCAGTCTTCGCCTTAACATAAATTTTTTCTCGTTCCTTCGTTCATGCGCGTACTATATATTCTATAGGTATAGATATGTATAGGTATATTTTATATATTCTGGAGGTAGGTATTTAAGCGCCTCGAGAAGCAGAGCAACTGATGTGTAATGTACGAGCGAAGATCCTTATTCTTAGACTCGATATTGGCAAGTTGTCGGTTCTCCTGATGTTCCAAGCACTTCAGGATTCGAAAATCACATTCTACATCATGAGAAACCTGCCTTGGAAGATGGAGTCCAATTGAGCAATTTGAAGACTGCGTAGAAAGCGAAGAAACGTAGAGGGAGAAAAATGTCGAGGATTTCAAATTCTGTATGATTTTTCCGTACTGCACTAGTCAAAACTTGCGACGTATCTTAATTGAGTAGAAAACTGGAAGAAAACATGGAATAAGAAACTGACAATTATTTAATAATTAAAAAGACTGAAGAACACCAGAAGTGGAATTTTTCCTAGCCTCGTTTAATTTGAATTAATTAAAAGTTTCTTCCCCTTAATTGTCAGAACTTTTTTCCCCTGCCTTTGCAGTTCTGATGAAATCGAACGACTTCCGGAGTTTCATCGATTCGAGCGATTGGTCGCTAAACAAGATCGTTAACGAGACAATTATTCGATCAGTAATCGTATCAGTAATGAGGTTAGCAGCTGTTTACTTGCGGGTCTAATTCACTCTGCCTAATCCATTTGCCGCTGGTATGGCCACTCAACCGAACCTCGAATCATTCATTTTCATTTCATTTCAAACAGCTCAACAGTAGTCGATCTTTCGGCTAATTAGATAAAGAGAAAAACGACACTTAAATCCAATTCGTCTCGATCAAACGCTACTTTGAAGATTTATTCTCGAAAGGAGTATCCGAAGTTTGGAAGAATTAAAAAAATTCTAGTGATTTCCCAGTTTCTTCTTTAATTAATCCCTTGATCAACCATTTTTTTTCTTCACTATTTTCTATAAATTTTCCCCGCTATTCTACCAATTTTGAACTCGTATCAGAGTTAATGTTTCCAGAGTCTGAAAGTCTCAAGAATGAAGAAGAGACAAACTCGCTAGGCAGAAAACGATCATTATCGCCCGTTACTCCTCGCCTAGCTGAAATAAGGGAGGTCCCGTGGCAAATTGCAGAACGTAAGAGATCGGGAGCGATTTAGCCTTAGGAGAGTAGAAACCCTTGGCGAAAGTGAGAGCGACTACTGCTACTGCACAAGGGGGTGCGGATGGTCTTAGTGTGTCGCTTAGCACCCTATCTGTAGGGATCTTCGCGACCATCCAACCCCGTTTTCATCCAGCTCGAGGGCTGCGTTTGTCGTGAGCATTACTCACTCTCTGGACGCCTACTCACCAGGTTCCCCGTTCCCCTCATATTCTAGGCTCACCGACTACATTAGGGGACAAATCTTCCTCTTCACTCTCGGATGGAGGAAGGTGGACTAAGTTGACCTCATCCTTTCTGTCCACTCTTGGCGAGTACGCAAAATCGTTTCTTTTCGGACTCAAGATTGCGACTTTAGCTGAGTGGCTACTAATCGAAAAAGTTGAGAAATAAGTTTTTTTTTATAATTTTTAAAAATATTGATAATTCTCTAGGAAATAATCGAGGCCTAATGTATAAGATGGATAGGATTTTTCTGGGGTTATTTCCCGCACGAAGATTATGAGAAACCAAGGAAGAAGAGGAAAAACAAAAGCAATAAAAATAAGCGAGCGATATAAGGGGAAGCCGATGATGACGGCGCGTTTAAGCGTGCATCGGCTTAATTGATTTATTTCTGAGGGGCCGCGATATGCGGGGCGTGATTGGATAGCCTCACTACTGACGCAGGATCTTATCCCCTACCTTTTCCAGGTAACATTCGATAAGCTTCAAGATCTCAGATTACTAATTACTATCAAAGTCATGTAATTACCTTTCATGTATCTCCACATAAACCGTAAACCCTGAAAAACTGTTGTTTTTTTTGACTTTATTTAAAACTCTTTCAAAAAAAAATTGCCTAATATCTCGAAGGGATTGAAATTCTAAAGTTGAAATTCTGAGTCCCGAAGATGAAAAATTTTTCATTTCCGAGTCTTTTTGGGATTCCTTAATTGGATCAAGAGAGACCAGGCACGTAGAATTGGGAGTATGCGGGTTTATTAAGTCTGCGGCTCGCGGTATTAAGACGCGGTCTAAAGGGGTGGAACACCCCCTGAATGTGTGCAAAGATAAATAACCCTGACAGTCTCAGAATAACTTACGACCCGGGTAGTTTCTAAATAACGAAATAGTGAAATTTCCTTCCGTTTCCGACACGAAGGAAGATTTATGCTCAAAAATATAATAACAAACGTGTCTTAGCCGGGCTGCTTACGCCAAATTTTCATTAATCCAGGAACCATATCAAATGACAAACTTGTTAAGGTATCATTTTGATATATAAATAAGGTAATGAAGAATATTCTTCCATCGATATATTGTACTGTTCGATAATCGACTGACGTCGTAGGTCAGTGTCTGATAAAACGCACGCACCAAATTTTGAAAAGTGATGACGCATACGCGTTTTGTTGTTGCGCTGAGAAGTGTTTTTTTTCCCCATGTGTGAAAAAAAAAAAGATTCGCGATTCTATTTAGAGCAGTACGTTAAAGTTAGCATGACGAGGGAGAGAAACGAAAAAGAATAGAGAGATATAAAACAACCCACGTGTGATCGTCTATAACGTTGTATGAACCACATGTGGTCGGAAACCACTTGCTACAACTGGCAACCTGTAGATGCCAAAGTCAATTTCAGAGACAAGTGCGTTCGACCCAAAGTACGCAATTCTTTATAAGAGGGGAAAGTTTCTTTCTGTCTAGAATATTAAAAGTGAAAGCCTTGAAAAGTTTTGCGAAGTATTTCAAAGACTTGTGAGACATGAAGGAGAAAAATTGGGCCATTGATTTAGGAGAACAAGGAGAGGAGTTCAACCTCGCTACCGAGTTGATGATGACAGTGTAAGATTTCCCCATGATCGGAACCGTGACATACAGATTAGACATGCGTGGTGTTCTTAGCTGAAAGCTAAACTCCTTGAAATTAGACCCACTGTATATATAGTATAAACTATAGTACTGTAATGATGTGATAGTACGTATATCGAAAGCTTTCTCTGGGTTGATGGACCAGGGACGAACAGTAGTCCCATGCCAGCATCAGAGGCGAACCATGCTTCCGCCTAACACAAAGGCTGCCTTCATGGTGCACCACGGCACAAGTGTAAAATGACCGATCCTCGACTCTCTTGATTCTCGAATCTGTAGTGCCTTCCTTTTCAAACTCCCTACCCGCAGTTCCTTTCACAGTCCACGCGAATCGCTCTTTTAACACGCCGAGACACTTCAAAAGTATTCAAAAATACGTAAAAGAGCGCGAAACTACTTTTCTTTATGACACTCAAACATTTCAAGTGACCAATATTCAGACTCTATAATTTCATCTGATCGAAGTTCAAATCTTAAATTTTAACGGAAATTTTTGTATTCCTGTGTTCATAAAATTCGTGAAAATCATACACGTAACATCCGACATAAAAACAAAGAACCCAAACAGAAATTCCGCAGATTAAAGCGGAATGGCCTGCATCCTGAATGCCATCCGGATTTACTATAGGTAAACTAATTGGCGGAATGGTAGGCCGGGGTCTGGTGGACCCCAGCACTCAGAGAATTCCGCGAAAGAAATTCCTGGCGATGCTCTACGCGAAGGAAATCTCGTCATTCACGATCCCAGTGGTGAGGGGTGGAGTCCTTTTGATGGGACTTGGATATCTCTTGTGACGAGGGCAGGGTTGAGGGGGGCTTTTGTGGAAAAGAGATGGAGGAGAAGGGAAAGAGGAAATACCAAGAGCAAGAAATGATTCGCGCTGTTCCTGCGGACGGGCCCCAAGGTACGCATACTCTGTTGCCTGTTGGCGTGGCAAACGAGGATCCTGTTTACACGGAGGTTACGGAGGCAAAACCCGTCGGTTGTGGCTCCTCCGAAGACTGTAAACGCGCCCTCTCGTGCAGGTAATGACGACAATTATCCGCGCCGGTGAACTCGACATTAAAATCAAATCACTCCCTAACCCCGCCAGGTGCACCTCGGTCCCGAAAACCAACAACTGACCCGCTGAGTAAAAGCCATAAACAAAACGAGGGCTCTTTCTTCGCATTTTTATATGTATAATAAAAGTGGAGAAAGATCTCTTTTCTCGAGATTTTCTGGTCCCGTTACCAGGGTTTTGTGGAATTTCAATATCGAAATTTTATTGGACGGACTTTAGCATGTCCATTTTTAAATGAAAAATCACAATTAAAAAAAACTATTTATCAATTTTCGTCTATATTCGTATTTTTGGCGCCATTTTGGTGCTTTTGAAACTTTTTCTTGTTTCTCTTACAATTTTAAGAAAAAGAATAAGAAATGAAGAATCGTGTACGTCTACTTTTAAGGAAACCATTAGAATTTATAGAAAAATTTGCTGACATTTAAAAAAATGTTTTTACTGCAGTAAAATTAGTTTCGCAAACTCTACGCACTTGCGGACGCAATAAAATATTCTTAAGTCCGGCATGCTTTCTGGCATGCCACATGTCCCTCGACTCGATTCTCGCAGTCTCGCGTCATCTGTGATTCAAAGGAGGACCGGAGGGTGTTATGAAGGACCGGAGATGCGAGAAAATCGACTGAAGAGCTTGCCATCAAGAAACAGAAGCTCGTTTGTGCTTCCAAAGATTCCGAATCGTGTTAAGTGCTCCCTTCACTCATATAACTAAAACTGAAAGCCTAATACAAAGATATCTCGTCTTGAATAAAAAAGAATGTTAAAATTTTTTAAATTAGAATGTCGGGCGCCTTTCTACATTTCTTCTTCGATATTATTTGATTTTGAAGAAACTTATTCGACATAGTCGCAACCTCTTTTTTATCATAGCATCATCTCTGCTTTCCAAATTAATGCAGCAGTAGAGCGCAGGGTGTATAAATTCAAAGTAGATTAATATTGTCCCCGCGACTGTCTCGGCTCGGAACTTATGGCGCTAATTCGGCGCAGGAATTATTACTTGGGGTTGTCTCCAGTCACCCTGTGACACTCGTGTGTTTTGTCCCCATGGCTTCCCGCCAGGAAGCTTCCGGGACTCGCGCCACGGGACGTACTCGTATTCTCTTGATTCTGGATCTGGATACCGATCCTCTTTCCATATTTGCTATTCTATTTCCCGTTCTACCCCAAAAAGACGGAACAAAAAGTCAAGAATGGCGAAGGCGATGAAAATTTACCAGAATTATAAAAGAACAATCTTATGAGATTTTAGAATTTTTTTAGCGCTAGCGAGCAATTAAGCTTAAATTTAGAGCAAATAAAGATAAAAATACCAAAAATTATGACGAATCTCAATTCGAACAATTTTCTCTTCCATCTTGAGATTGACAATAAGCCAATTACATGAACTCATAGAATCTAAAGTGTGTAGATTGCGCTGGGTCAGTGCAAGTCTAATTGGCACTATTTCACTAAGAAAATGGACTTTTCCTTCAGCAAGGGATTTCTTTTCATTTCCCCCCATTCCCATTCTTGCACGGAGGCGTTTGACCGGTCTTGGATTCCTCTCGTTCTTTCCCTCCCAAGGAATTCGGAATTCAGTCTCAACTCTCATCATTCGCGTTTCTTCAAATTCTCAATTTTTATTTAAAAAAAAAAAATGTTTTTCATTTTAAATCTGATAACAAACGAAGACCTTTTTCATCCGAAATAAGAAAAACCTCACGCGATCGTTTCTCACATTCTCAACAGAATATAAACAGGAAGTTGGAATATTCGCGCCTTTTCTATAACTTATTCAGCGTTTAAGGGCGTCTGTCGAAAAGCGGCCCATAAATCACAGTATTTTCAGATTTTCCTTTTATCAGTCGTTCTTCTGCTTCTTTTCGATGATGGAGGGTGAGAAAGTGGGGTCATGGGGAGGGAGGCAGTGACCACCGTTGACCCCGCGGTCATAAATATCCCCATTAATATTAACTTAGGCACATGCAGGAGGCGAGAATCGCGATAGAAGAGAGAAAAGAGCTCTCGTTGAAAAAAATCTCGTATGCCAGGGACGAATCTCATATAGGTCGCAGCTGGGAATTTACGTCACGAAAAAATTCATAGGCCGAATCTCTGTGTGGGGTGGCCGATATCGAAGCCAATCTTTCCGATGCAATAAGCGGAATCTATTTTCTTTCTTTATTCCTTTTAACTTTTTACTCTTTCAGAACTGATTTTACCTTCAAAAAATATTTTCAAATTTAAATCTCGAAATTTAATCATTTTAAGCTGAGTCCTGACAATTTTTGAAATTATATAACTCTTTCTGAATTTTTTTACTCATCTAACAAGAGAATAACGGTCTCGAATGCGGAGAACTATCGCTAGTTTGTCGGTTTCATAAAGCCAGTCAACTGTGAACCGAGGAATGTGTCGGAATGTTGAAATTATTCCGCCGAGCCAACCAACGACGACGAGCCCTGGCTGGTGGATTTCTTTCGAGTCTCGTTAAAATCGAGACTCGAGAAGCTTTGCTAAGATCGCGAAAGGAACTTTATCAAAAAAGAGGCTCTCAAAAAAGTCGATCATTGATGATATCGAGGAGAGAAAATGGACTCTATAAGTTCAAATCTGGAGGAGGGAAGAGAAACAGTAGAAAACATTTCACAAGACGGAGCAACGATTTTACGAGCAACTTAGTGTCAATTAAAAGAAGCCATAATGTTGATTGGCATCTATTCAATTTCAGATAAAGTGGACGAGAAATGCTCTTCAATTTGTCCCGCGAAATTGACACGGGCCATTTTTTCTCCTTAGAAAGAAAAACAGTCTCCACCTCAAAAACTGAAATCCTCTCAAAACCTTTTTAAATAGCTCGGAATGATGAATTCCTTTTGAATCTGCAACTACTCGCTTGAATAATTCACAACACAAATTTGTAAAACTCTGCAAGTCATCAAAACAAACTTAATCGATTTTTAATTTCCTCATCCGCCATCTTGGCATAATCAGGCTTGCCAACTAAAACGATAACTGTCAAAAAAAAATTCGCCTAAATTCATCGGAATCTCGACCTGCGTAAAACTGGAAGATCAGAATTGGATGAAATGAAAATTTCGAATTCAGAACTTGAAAGCGAGGAATTTGAGAAATTTGGGGGACGAAAAGAGTTTGTCGGTAAAAAGCAAAGACTTGTCAAATGATTGCTAATACGTTTCTCATTTCCGATGTGGTAAGGGTGAGAAAAAGAAAGGAAAGTGGGTGCCGAAAGGACTGTTGGGCGATCCCGATTCTAGACGGGGCCAATCGAGACTGCCAGATTCGCGGAGAGTTCATAATGCAGAAATTCTCGGTGACTAGGACGAGGGGACGAGATGCGAAATTAAGGAAGAGAGAAAGAGAGAGAGAGAGAGAAGGAAAGAGATAAGAGGAGAGGCGCATCCAACGTAGACATTCGTCACACGACATCAAACGCGGCTGCCGCCCGTTGGAGACGCGGCCGACCGACTCTAAAGACCCCGGTCGATCGGCCATGAAGACCGCGGCAAACAGAAAAAGAGAGAAAAATCGCAAGGGGAAGGGGAGAGGAAGGAGGGCACAAAACGGTGAAAAATGCGAAAACGGCCAACCTTTTTTTTTTGCAAGACCTTTTTTAACGAAAGAAACAGATTCGATTCGTTGCTACTTCAAATCGACCGCGTCATCGTTTTCCACCATTTTTGTAGCCTATCGGACAAAATTTCATCTGACCGAAGTTCGGACAATGTTAAAGTCTAACAGACTGAACTTCGAAAATTTGTATTTTCTGAATAAAGGAATAGAAAATTGAGAGCTGGATCTTCAATTCAGTCTTAAGACCCTCCGTCGTCACCAATTAAGAGACCTAATCTCCAGCCATTAGAAATAGTCCACCGAGCCTCTTATCCCTCTTCGTTGCGTTATCTTGGTCAATTGCCCGACGTTACTTATCCATTGTCTGGTTCTTAGGTGCCAGAAAAGCAGATCTTAAATCTAAATTGCGTCTGTTTGTCACCGTCTTTTACACGCTTGTATTACGCCCTAGGTTGTTCTATTTCGATACAACAACAACGAGCAAACCGGGAACTTTAAACAAGAGCTACGCCGGTAGCGATAAGTATTAAGTGGGCACGTTCAACAATTATCTACATCCCCATAGGCGCGCCACTATAAATCTGGGCAATCGTTAACTTTTTCTCTCACTTTTTTTATAAATTGCCTAAGGCGGATTAAAACCAAGTTTAGGTTTGCGAAATGCCTTGATTTATTATTTTTTATAGTCAAAAATTAATTTAGGAAAGCTTGGAAAGCGATCCAAACTTTGGAGTATTTCTGTTGTAGATCAATCGAAATTGGAAAGCCGTCGAAAGATAGAAGTGACGGAAATTTGGCTTCATAATTTATCTACCAGATTTCTCTAATCCGCACCAAAAAATGACCTCAGAAAAAGGCGGGAAGTTTGAATTTTCTAAATACTGAGAGCGCCAACAGCAAGATCGATAGATGATGAAATGTCTCTATGATTTCTTCCCAGTTGGAATGTCGCTGGATCGCGATCCAGAAAGGGATTCCTGCAGGTCGTAGCACGATTTACGTGTTCCCTACTCGTGTTTTGTATCCTGTCGTCACTCACTGACCTTGACTTGGTTGGATCACGCCTTTTCTTTTTGCGGGTCGATTAGCAGATCTGATTTTTTTGTCACTTGACGATTACTCAACGACGGGAAGAGATACCGTTGTCGCGGTTTACGTAACAAAACGCTGGTGGGCGTAATTACGGGAGTCGAAGGTAAAACGAAGGTAAAACAGTTCTTTTCTTATACCTTTAAGGTGAGCAGTGTTTCGGGGAAGATGCCTAAAGCGCTCAGCGTTTCGGAGTCGTTTTGCAGCTCGTTGCCATCCAACATTAAGTGCTGATCAAATGGACCCGCTCCAAAAATCGGCATCATCTGAAATAAAATCATTATTAGTCTTTCATGATATTTCAAAATCTGGAGAAATGAAATAGCTACCGAAATATTCGACGCAGTATTTTGTTTTCGAGATAAGTAGATTCCATTACAAATATTTGAAGTTTCTAGTCAGATCCCCTTGTACTTTTTTCGGTCAACGTTTATTGTAGTCACGTTTTCAAGTCACACGCGTGGAGAGATCAATGTCGTTGTAATAACAATGTACCGCGTCTAAATCACGACCAGTTGAAATAAAAACTTGTTAGACTGACAGCTTTTTACTTCTAGGATTGCATCGGACATTGCCAGACTGACAATTTACATCGTGAACGCACGTGCAAGTAAGTCTAACAAGTTTTTGCGAACGAGTGAGACTCGAGACATTATTAATTTTGAGATTTAAGAATTCTTTTCGTTTTCATCAGAATGCTGAATAATAACGAGTTTATTAAAGAAAGAATCCTTCAAAAAGAGAACCAATTTTCTTTAGCTATTAAAAGCAATATCAAACAATCGATTCTTGTATTACTGTCCGAATTTCGGTCACTTGAACATTTTAAACATTTCCTCACCGAAATTTGGACGAAAGACAGGGAAAAATTGCAGCAAAGTTAAATTCGACCTTCAGATAAAAGAATAGAGAATTTTCAAACTAGAATTCTGTAAAGCTGTAATATTTAATGCCGACTATTAAAATCGAACGATCTTGAACAGGACTAGCCTCAAGAATAACGGAACCGTTGTCGAGGTGTTCATTACCGATGACTACTTGGAAAACACTTTTCTTTAGCGGAACGAAACTTCGGAGCCGCTATTCACCAGCATGAGTTATTACGCGCGAACGTTTGCTCAACTATCATGTTTAAGAATTTTTTATCCCTCCTTCTCGAATCGATGGCTGAATAAAAAAAAAGTAGCAATAAAAATCGCGAAATTTCACGGTCGAGTGCGAGCTGCTGCTACATCAGAATCGGGACAAAGGCACAATTGCGACTCTTTTAATGCCCTCGCTGATTTTACGCAATGGCTCAATGTTAGAAACGATTGTAAATATTGCTTTCTACGACATTCCGTTGGATTTGCCTTCGTACATAACTGGCACTTTGAGACTGTTAGAGTTGCCGTAAGTTTAAGCGAATCTCTAAAGTGCCGGGAATTTTATCCCGCTTGGCGAAAATTGTGAAACTAGGACGGAAGCGGTTGCGGTAATTAATAAAGAGGACAGAGACCTGGAAAATTTATTGGGAATAAGGATTTTTTTCAATAAAAGACTAGATTAGCTGCCGATGACTGCAATCTCATCTGATCAAAGTTCAGCCATAGTAAAATTTCATCTGACCCAAGTTCGGTCACTAAATTTCATCTTACTGAAATTTGAAAGCAAGTGAAATTGCCTATATGTAGGTAATACATTTAAATTTATAAAATTTTTGGGATGTAACATTTGGAGCCGATCAAAATTAAAGTCTCCAAAATTACCCAAATTAAAAAAAAAAAGTCAATTTGTTCGAAACCGATGCTTGTAAGGATTGTCGAGTTCGCGGATCCTTTTGCAAAGTGTACATGCGCCTTGGAGCGTTCCTTGCTCGTAAAACGAAACTGAATGCGTTTACACCAACACAGACTTAAGTCATACTTAAGCAACACCGACGTGGTTCCACAAATTAAGCAATTACCAGACGCAAAGCTCACGGTTTGGCGTAGCTAGTATCCAGCAAGAGCAAGCAAGCCAGCAAGCAAGCCAGCAAGCAAGCCAGCAAGCAAGCGGCGAGTTGTTGGCGTCGCCTTTGCCATTTTTTTTGTCGATAATCCGCGAAAACTCGAACCCTCGCCTTCCTAAGGGCTACATTACTGGATAGTGGATACTGAACACACCGACCTCGACCGAGCACCTGACTTTGTTGAGGGCCGACGTAAACGCGGGTATAATGCAACCACTTTGTAATCAGCGTTATGTAAATGGAGATTCTCCTTTCGCTTCCACTTGACTGACTCGAGCACTTGCCAGAGAAAATAATTATTGCAAATTGTAACGCTCTGAAATTGTCTTAAGACACAAGAGAGCGCCGGCTGCTTCCAACTTCGGTATGCGAATGGGCTGCTTTCTTGATCTGTAATCTTTGCTGATGCGGCGAGATTAAGATTGAGTATTTGCAAACCTCGAAAATTCGCAAGTTCTAAATTTAAAATTTAAAAAAGGCAGCTGCTTTGCGCTTTTTGAATTCATCTCATTGAAAGTTTAACGATTTATTTGGACAAGTGTAAATTTAAGAGCGACCGGAATTTATTTCGATTTTAAAAGTGACCGAAATTCGGACAAACGTCCATTTATTAGTGACCGAAATTCTGACAATTTATAATATATTATAGAAGGGACCGAAATTCGGAATTATTAGAATTTAAAAGCGATCGAAATTTAGAAGCCCTCAAATTTGAAAGAGATCAATATTAAATATTAACAATCTTCGAAAATTCGGAAGCAATAAAATAAAATTACAAAATAAAAAACAATCTCTGCCTCGCGCTTCTAATTATCGACAGTTTCTCGATCTGTGATCTTCGCTCGTGCGAAACCCATCATTTTAATCGCTAGTTTCCAGCTAGCTAAGACTTTCCGACTCGTCGGAAGTCATCCGTCATTTTGAGAAGCCACTTGTTACGGATCTCTGCATTTACGAGGCCCGCTTGAAAATTTGCCGCAATTGGAAAAGTAGCCATTTCGAATCCAGCCTGCCAATTGCCAACCATTAAAAAAAAACGATTTGAAGGATTTTAAAGAATTTTAATTAAGATATTTCGAAAAGATGTCAAGTGATTTTAAGAATTACTAAAGATTTGACGGCATTTCAAGGAATATCACGAAATTTTACAGGATTTCTAATAATTGAAGTGATTTTAACGAATTTGATTTGACTGGATTTTAAAGTTTCTTCTTAGAGTATTTGAAAATAATAAAATAAAAGGAGGCGCGTGAATATTTCCCAAATTTCATTTATCCTAAGTTTCATTTGATCGAAAATCAAGTTATCGAACACCTATTTACCATAACTTTTATTTATCCGAATTGTCAACTGACATAATCTCTATTTGTCCTAAATGCTGTTTACTGTATTTTTTACTATATCGAATTGTTATTTGGCATAATTTTCATTTTCTCTAATAACCAAATTTGGCATACTACCAATCCATCATAACAATAAAGGCGCCAAATTCAAAAATAGCCAAGTGAAAAAAAAAAGAAAGGATAATCGTTCCTAAAGATCGAAGAAAAAATCGATCCAACCGATTAAATTGAAACATCTAATTTCGTCAAAATATCAATGATTTGTACAATTTGAGCAAAGAATTTCAAACAGTATCCCTAATTCCCAGATTTGGTTCAATTCCATGAAAATTCTCGGATTTCCTCAAATTCCCGTACAATAGACACCCAGCATCTCAAATTACAAATCAAGAACTGATACCTTCACCCCAAAATTTTCTCCAACCGACTCCCCTTATCAAAAGCGGCTAAACTCCTCACTTTTTCCCCAACAGGAATCGGTCCCTTGGCACTGGACGTGTGTCTTCCAAGCATCTCGGGACTCGTATTTAATTTCTGCAAGCAGGCCAGCAAATTGAGTTGCTTTCGTTCCTTCGGGGGCACCAAGTACAGAGATTAAGAGAAGTAAACAGGAGAGGAAGCGAGAAAACGAGCAAATAAAAAACCGAGCAAATGAGAGACGGAGAGAGAGATACATAGAGAAAGAAGAAGAGAGAGACTGGAGCATCTTCCCATTGACGGTGAAGCCTTTCTCGCGAGCGGATATTAAAAAGGGTCGAGCCGCTGCAGTTCAGAAAAGAAAAATCTCGCGAGGTCGAACCGAGAGAGAAGGAAAGCAGGGCTCGAGATAACGTTGAAAAGAGATGCCAGGAAGGAGGTTGAGTGGTGTGCAGAAGAGTGGAGTTGCACTGAAGTGGAGTGGAGGCCTGTTATTAGTGCGAGGTTTATGCTCTTTCGGGTTTTTGCTGGTGGCCCCGCGAGATGGGTTCCGGGCTCGCAATATAAATACGCTTAATAGTTTAAGCACACTCCAGAGCTCGCATATGCTAACCAGCCATAACTATGCTTTACTACTTTCCAGGCCCTGGACCAGGGCTTCAGGGGTGGCTCTCTTCTTCCTTTGCCTCAAGTAGATCTCATCTGCAATGTCTTATTCCGATTTTTATCTCCATTCGACGAGAAGTAAAACTTTCAAGAATCGACCAAAATAAAGGGAAGTAATTACTTATTAAATTCTGTAAAGTTGCAGCATTTGGAGCCAATTTTAAAAGCGACGTGACGTTGTCTTCTCTGTCTGGAAAAAATCGAAAATTTTTGTAATTAAATTGACTCACCATCACTTTGAGTTCCTTCAGTGTGAGTTCAGAGCTAACTTTGAGTTCATGTGATCCCTGTATGTTTCTTCTCGCCCTCGTTGGCCTTTTTCTCGAGGAACTCTGCGCAAAAAATAAAAAAATCGCCTCGTTAAAGTAAACGAATAAATACAACTATTCAGGGCAATAAAGAAGCAAGCCATATAATCATGGTGACTCCACTACCCAATTCTCTTTTTTACGAGAGGCTGTCGCGAATTTTCATAAGGATAGATAATGAAACCAATTTTTTTTAGTGGAGAAATTTCAATAAAATTAGTAGTCTTGTAATTACGTATGATCTGAAAATCTTAAAACTGTATCTTGAAAGGTCAATTAATAAAGAGAAAGATTGGAAGTATGTTTGAAAAGACTTCACATTTTTTAAAGATTCTTATTTTATATTTATTAAAAGAAAAAGCTTTCAAAAGTAACTTTTCAGACGCGAGTTTAAAGAATCTTTAAAAAAATTAAAACAATTTGCCTTAAATTGTTTTTTAATCGATTTAATAATTTAAGCCCGTGATTTTAATTCGCCGCTACTTAGAGTAATGACGATTATTATTGAAAATCGTAGAGGATGTGAGCAATTTTCTTATCGAGTGGCGTTGATCTTACGACCGGTTTTGGGAACTTTCAATGACTCGACAGGATTTTACGACACGAAATTTATTCCCTCTAGTGAGAGAAAAATCAGATTTGACTTTATATCGATTTTCAATGTTAAAAAACACTGATGTAAATATTGGTGTAAAATATCAAAATCAACTCACCTCAGAATTTTGAGTTTTGATTGGTTCGGCATCTTCAATACATTTAATATAAATAGTCGCTCTCTCGTAGGTCAAACTAGCTTGTCTTTCCTTTTCTAACCTTTGATGAAGACAGTCCATACAGACCTCTGAAAAAAAAAATGAACACTGATTATAAATATAATGTAATATAATAATTATATAAAACTATAAAAGTAAAAAGAAAGAGATCGTATTGGAGCTTTTTGAAATTTGAGGGCTATCAGGATGACTTATCTCTCATTAGCTTAGAAGGCCTATCAGTGACGATATCCTTGAGAAGGGATGATATCAAGGAAACCTATCGGAAGATATCGCACCCGTGGTAATTAGAAGTGGCTGGGTGGACATTGGAATTCATTTGAGGGCACAGCCTGACCCAACTCTCCTCGATTCGACCACCCACTCTTTCTGTTTCCACCCTTGGAAAACTGTCTGAACATGACGTAACACTCCTGAGAGCTCCTCCGAAAGCTCCAAGCTCCGAGAGCTTTTTGCTCTGTCCAGCTAGCAACAATGGCCGCTTCTTGCTCGAAGCTCCCTCCAAGCTTCCTCGGTCACCGTATATTATTAATTACTATATTAATCACCAACCAGCGCGTGCAATCTATTATTCACGGATAAGAGCCTGAGTTTCAAACAAAGTACTCTGCAAATCTCAAATTATATATCAGAGTTCGGTCACTTCACAATTCTGCAAGTTACGAACTTTAAAGGTTGCCTTAAACGAAGATTTTTGCAAATTTCATAGGATTTCCTACATTAAACAAAAATCTGATATTTAAATTCCCGATTATTTCCCAGTTAGTACATACTCTGCTAAATTTTAGAAAAAAAAGGGAAAAAACCAAAAAGCTAATCCAAAAATAGTCTTCCCTAATTGCAATTCTCTAATGTATATAAATTTCCAATAGCGATAATACGATAGGAATGAAATTTGAGACTGGACTGATTCTACCCTCACTGGTGAAACTTCGCCTTTCGCTCAAGTTTTTGCCAAGAATCTCGCCACTTTATGGTTTGACTGCCCTCGGATGGCACTTTAGGGAAATACACCAGGAATACTATTCCCAACTCCGGACCAGCCTATTGTGTATTATTCGCCAATAAACCCACTGGCGCTGTTTGCCTTCAGAATCGAGACTTGGCTTCTTCTCTTTCTTTCATCTCATCTTTTATCTTTCTCCCTCTCTCTCTATATATACATATATATTTGCTCGTCTCTCTTGCTATCCATTTCGCATTTGCCATTTCACATTCCAAAGCACCACATCTCGAGGCATAAGATTCGCTTCTCGCTTATGGAAGGAGCCAGAAGAAACCCTTTTGCAGTCTTGTCGTTCGAGGGAATTGACTTTAGAACTCCTGGAGAACTAAGAAGCATCAACTCGTGGTCGATTGTCGACCGTCGACCATGTTTATGGTTAATGGTATTTCCAGGAGAAGATCCTGAAACTATGGAAAAGGCTCCTCAGAATGGCTGGTTAATCGGTGGGTTAGGGATACGGCCTTTCAATTGATTGTTATTGCTCCAATGAGGGTTCGAATCGGGAACTCGCACTTTTAGTTACTTCTACTTGGCATGATGGCCTTTGAACACCTCGTTCTTGGTACTCAATTTCAAGAAAGATTTATTTTCCTTGAATGGAGAAACAAATTGATCTCTTCCTAATTTCGGACACGTATAAATATTTCGAGGCTTTTAAATTTATTTCAGATGGTTACGCATATTTGGAAACACAAATTTCGATCGCTTCCAAATTTTGGTCATTTCCAAACTTCGGTCGCTTCCGGAATTCAGTCACTTCCAAGTTTAAGCCCCTTCCCAATATTTACAAGCTTCCAGATTTCGATCGCTTCTAAATTTCGTTCAATTTTTAATTTTGGCCAATTCACTCAAATATTAGAAGGCTCTCTAATTTCGGTATCTTTCAAATTTTTAGCCGCATAGATATTACATAACTAAATATTATTAAATACTAACTATAATTGAATTATTCTAAAACCGTTAATAATTCCAAAATATCGTTAGTCAAAATATTTCATATCAGTCGATGTAAGCACATGAGCCCCAAATAATCACCCCATCGATTACATCAGTACCAAATCTTAATTACCAAGGGGAGTAGAAAATTAGCGACACGATCGAGGGAAAACGATTCGCGAAATCGATTCGACTCGTGCACCTGCGACTGGTCCGAATTCGACTTCTTCTCAGCCAAAGATTTTTATAGAATTCTAGGGTTAATTAGGGGACGATAAATCAAAAGCTGAGACGGATAGACGTAGACAGCATATCGAGAAAGAGATTCGAAAAGCCTCTCGAGAATTACACTTTTGGATGGGAGAATTAAAGAATTTCAGAGACGAGAGATTGGAACAGAAAGAGAATGGTAAAAAAAAAAAATAAAATAGAGAGAATTACAAGAGAGGTGGAGAAGAAGAGGGGAAATATGAGAGAATCAAGCAAAAAAGAGATCGTCATGGACCCAGAATTGTCTCCAAATGTCTTGAGGCTAAATGACCTTTACGGGGTGCAACCACCTTTAGCACCCCTCGGTGATTAATCGCACAGGGCGTTTCGAGAAGTGACGTATCTCGATTATGAGGATGTCGATGTAGTGCAAGGGAGACCCTAGGAAGAGATCAGTTTACGTCCAAATGTCGATTTATTTTCTGCTATCGAGAAAAGTGGGTCAAATTTGATTTAGGAATTGGCAAAGTGGAAAGCGGCAGAAACTTTTGGTGGTTTTAAATATTTGGATTAGACTGAAATTTGTAAGTAATCGAAATTTTAAGACTCAGAAATTTCGAAGCGACTGAAACTTTAGAATATTTTAAACATTTGAAAATGAACAAAATATGAAAATTACCCTTATTGGAAAACGACCGAAATTTGAAAGTGGCCGAAATCTGGTACCTTTCAAACATTTGAAAGCGACCAAAGTGCAAAATATTGAACAAAAATATTCAACTATTTGGCATTGGTCGAAAATGAAAAGCCTGTAAACATTTAAGTCCGAAATTTATATCAAAAATCAAAATCTAATTCTAGATACAAAATTGTCTAATTCGCTCCGCTCTCTCCGAGAGATTTCGCTCCAAGGAACTGCATCATCCATTCAAACTCATCAGGTGGTGGTTTGAATTATAAATGAAAAATATCCCTTCATTTTTCCATCTCTTTTATTTATCTACTTTTATTATTTTGCATTTAAATACGAGAATCTAAAATGAATACAAAAAAATACAAATACAGATCCTGTGGTTTCTTGATCTCGAAAGAGGAACATGAAATTTGATAAGGTAACTTGAAAATCAAAGCAAATTAATTTTTTTTCTAAAGGAAAATAATATTCGTCGACTTGTGGTGCTTTTGTAGATTTGTATTTAGATTATAGAAGAAGAAGGGAACAAGATTTCATAGCAGTAATGATTTCGTTAACGAACGTCTTCGAGTGAGGCCACAACAAAGTCAAAATTTAATCCTCTTATGCTAGGAAGTAGTCCCTTTAATCGGGGCTCGGGTCTCTTAATATACTCGTAAGGGTTCCGGAAACCCAACAGAAGTAAATTCAACAATCATTCATCAAACGGTATACAAATCCAATAATAACAAATCATTACTTTCAAATAATTACCAATTTTCACTCGACTTCAAGGCCATACATCAGTTATCCGATACCTACCTACCTTATCTTTTTTATATTGGACATGATACATTTCTAAACTAAAATCCAGCTTCAGAGTTGAAAAGTTGACCTAAATATTTTCCCGCGCCATCCTCGAAACTAAATATTAAATTACTCTGAGTCTCCTTAGTCGGATTAGCAAAGTTCGATTCAGTGAGAAAGCACCGCTCGTAAATATCGTTTAGCTCTTCGCTACCACAACTTCTAGTGTCCACGATCTCCACAAATCACCCTCGGATAGGTGCGGCAGAGAATGTATCGCAAAACAAGACTCGGCTCTCCGTCGGCGAAATTAATATTCGGACGGTGCTTAGATTTAGAAGGCGAATTTGCAGATTAGTTTCCTCTCTAGGATATGTGGTCGCGGTGCAACGGTCCGGTCGAATCGCCCGATTGGTCGTTCACCAGGAGGCGGGGGCGGATTCTAGATTTAGTTTCCTGGGGGTCGAAATTCGAACCTAAGTGAACATTTTCAGATGGAGGTAGAGAGGAGGGAGGAGGTCAGCTTCAACGTATTTGTTAGGCAAGCAGCAAGTGTGCCGGACACATCTTTAATATATGCATCGTCCTAATGGACGAGGTCTACGAATTGTAGTAATAGTGATTTACCACGTTTCGCTCCCCTAAAACAGACCGTTAGTAACGTTAACAGGGACGTTAGACGCTTTTCCTCACTGTTGCAACAGATTTCCTACAAATCTTCTTATAAGAGATAAATTAATATTGTCAGACCGAAATATTTAAGCGAACAAAGTTGAAACCGAAATTTCAAAACCAGCAAATGATTGGAAGTGACCGAAATTTGAAAATGATCGAAATGAAAACGTGACCGAAATTTGGAAATGACCGAGATTAGGAAGAGAACTAATTTTTTAGGCGAACGAAATTTGACAGTGACCAAAAATTAAGATCGCCCCCAATTAAAAAGCGATCGAAATTCGGGAGAAACAAAATTTTATAAGTAATTGAAATTACCAAGCGACCCAAAATTGAAATCGTCCGAGATTAAAAAGCGGTAAAATTTGGAAGTTATCGAAATATTTAAAAGCGATCTAAAGCGGTCAAAAATCGTAAGCTACCGAAAATACTTGAAAGTGTCTGAAATTAGAGGAAAAAATAAATTCTTTAAGTGATCGAAATTTGGAAACGACACAAATTTGAAAATACAAATTTCTAACCACTACATATATTCAAAAGCAAAATTCGTATATAAAATTCCTCTTTCTGGAGAGACAAATCAAGCACGTGCGTCTGGTCTTCGATCAAAATCGAAACCGCGTTAAGAGCGAGAGGAAGGTGAGGAGTTGTGATATTAAAAAAGAGCCAAGACTTTCATTCATAACTACGAGGTCGTTCAGTGAATGAAAGATCGATGCTCGACCCCTCTCGTATCGCCGAAAGCCGAAACGATTCCGTCCTCGTCATTCCCTTCTGACTTTTTGCATGTACCCATTGCTCGAGCCGTTTTGCTCAAGTAAAGTTCTCTCGCATTCCATCCATTGTGATCGTTTGCCAACAGTAACCGAGAAAAGAGAAATATACTTCAGAAAGAATACTCTCTGATCTTCGTGTAAAACTGGGTTCATGCGAAACAATTTCGACCCGATTTTATGACTATCTCAACCCTGGAAAAAAAAAGAAAAACAAATAAAAACCAAGATCAACAACTATCGTTTTTACCAAGCGAGTGCTAAAGTTTTTAGAGAAATTTTATTGAATGAAAAAGTGTAGAGGTAACGATGAAAATAAAAGTACTAACTGGAGTCTTATGGCTTTCTTATTCTGACGTCCTTGACATTGAGAGCCTTCAAATTTTGAACTATGTCAATTTAAAAACTCATCCAATTTGAAATCGATCAAAAGATGCAAAAAAAAATTCGTCAGCAATATTTATGCGACCGAAACTTGGAAACCTTCAAATATTTTGAACAATCGAAACTGGGAGAGCCTTCAAATATCCTTTAAAATTCTTCCAAGTTTCTTAAAATCCTTTATAATTCCATGAAAAACTTTTAAATCCTTTAAAATACTTAAAAATTTCATAAGATTTTTTAAAACTTCTCAAAATTCCTTAAAATTCCACAAAATCTTTTAAAAATCATAAAAAAAACTCATGAAATCCTTTAAAACTTCACGAGGAACTTCAAAAAATCCTTAAATTTCTTTGAATTTACTCAACTTCCCTAAAAAATCTCTTAAAATTTCAGGAAGTCTTTTAAAATTCGCCTATATCTTTTAAATATTACGCAAATCTCTTTTAAGTTCCTAGAAACCTCTTAAAATCTTTTAAAATTATTGAAAATCACTTGAAATCATTAGAAACCCAGAGAATCTCAAAGAATACCTGGAAATTCTCCATCATGTGGCCACGCTGTCTAACATTTGGTAGAAACCGAAATTTGGAAGCAACCGAAATTTGTAAAGGACCGAAATTATTAGCTCACAAAATGTAAAAACGAAATTGAAATTGCAAACTCACACAATGAAAAATCTATAAAATAAATATTTAAAAAATATATATAAATAATACTAATAGTAAAAATACACATCAAGGGGTTAAAAGACCTGCTCTTTGAAACACTAATAATAGATGAAGATGAAATGACTAGGAAGCGAATCAAGAAAGAAGGAGATGTTGGGTGAGGCAAGTGAAGCGAAACGATTCGACGATTAGGCGCTTTGAAAGCTACCCGTCGCCGTCGTTTTCTGGGACCCCAAACCCCGACATTCATGCAATGCTCTGGTAGGGGTTTGGCTAAGCGAGCTTTATCCTTGTTTTATCTTGTTTTCCACATCCCACCCTCGAAATCCCCTTGTTCCCCTTGTTCGTTCTGTGGTAGAGAAGTCGAGCATCGGTCATCTAGGCGCTCCATTTAATCCTGGAGGAAAACCACCCCGTCGTGTTCAAATGTTCACGGCAAGTGGGGATCTCCTCTGGGATAAGAGACGAAAAGGGAATGATAAAGGGAGTGAGGCAACGAGAGGACCTGCTAATTTGCTCCTGCGAAATTGTCCTGTCGACTTTACCGACTTCCGGCACAATTCCTCCACTTCCCTGTCCCCCAACCCCTTTCCATACTCCACGAATCATGATTAGTTTACTTTTACTTCAAGAAAATTGTCAGCAAGTCTTCAAATCGAGGGGCTATTCACTCATGAATGCCGTGAAACGTTATTCTAAGATTCAATTCATTAGAAAGTCTTGCATTGTGATGTGTCTCCTTAAAATCGGTTGATTGCGATTATCGTTGCTTAAAAATTTATTTTTACTTTAAAGACATTTAACTAGCCACAATGCTTCTTAATGCCTCTTGCGAGTAGGGGCTCGCATAGCAGCACATAAAAAGGCGCGTCTTATTCTCGCTTATTTAGCTTTATTCTTACTTACCGATTCCTACCTTCGATTCTTCGATTCTCACCAATGCTTAATTCGTGTTAAACTGGCTTATTTGGGCTTATTCTATGAAGATTCGCTCGGATTCACCTTTTAAATAAGCATAATCGTATTTCCACGCGACAATTTTCATGGATTCATCGATCGATATTTAAAATTTGTTTTAATTTTTGTGATTTCTAAATTTTGTCCGCTTCCCGGTTTTTAATCTACTGCGTCCAAATTTCGATCCCTTCCGAATTTCGGTCACGTTTAAATTTCGATTATTTCAAAATTTAGATAATGGCCGAAATTTGAAAAAGACTGAAATTAGGCTGACAATGAGTTTAGCATAGGTAAAGTCGCCCGTATGTGACATGTAGAGGAAGTAAGTGATGAGGATAAAGTGAAGGGATGTTCCGGTAGAAAGAGAGTGAGAGAATGAGACACCAGTCCAGAACAAACAGACAATTTGGCTTATTTTAAGGGCAGCCTTGCAATCTTTGGAAGCTACTCGAGGGGATGTGACAAAAAATCGGGGGTTGCTTTCGGTGACTGATACGGCACTGACTAACGAGCACCGACCACGGCTCGTTCCGCTCTTAAAGCCCGGAGGGTGGTCCTCCCATCCTGGCGAGGAGAACATTAAGCAAGGCTGCCCAAGCCAGTATCAATCACCTACCGACCCACGCTTGCCTCTACTCTGCTTCTGCTTCTACTTCTGCTACCGGTGGTTGACAGAACCGGAGGTGACGCGATTGAATACCACCCTTCGAAGCCACCCTTGGAAACATCACCATCACCCCCTTTTCCGATGCATGATCCTTCCAGCTTCGGGCTAAATTTCCACCAAGGCAGAAAAGAGATCTATCGCGATCGCTTTCCACCTTAATGATCATCGAGAAGAAAGAGTCAAAGGCTAACCATAAACAACTTTCGGAAATATTCTGCAACCTGGGAACCAACAAATATTTATGTTACTAAAATTTATAAGAAATACAAATTTTTAAGCAATCGAAAATTGTCAATTACTGAAATTTGGAAGCAACTGATATTAAAACGGGACCGAAATTTGGAAATGACCGAAATTTATGCACGACAAAAACTAAAACGCAACTGAAATTTGTTAGGGGTCGAAAATTGTGAGCAACCGAAATTTAGAAATGACCTAAATTTTGAAATAATCCAAATTTAAACCTGACCGAAATTCGAAAGCGACATAAATTTATACGCAGTCAAAATTCGTAAAGAACCGAAATTTATAAATAATCACCGAAATTTGGAAATGGACGGAATTTATAAGAGACCAATAATGACTTTGGAGGCACGAGCCAGTTGGAAATCAAGATTGGAAATCTCTGGATTTAACCCTAAAGGGACATCTCCATCCGGACTCTTTGGTAGTTAAGGACGTGTGGGGAGAAGATACCGAGACTCGAGACTGGAGATTCGATTTGCGAGGACTAGTTTTGCAATTCAAATGTCCGGTAGCGCGCCTTGACAAATGTAGCAAAAAAAAGTCGCGCACCAAGAGACGGACAAGACAATGGGATGTTTAGAGATCGTCCTTACACGATACACACGACCCCCCGTTTTCTCTTTCATCCTGTCTCTTTCCTTTCAGCCAAGTTCGCACCCAATCTGCCTGCGAAACCTGCAGGACAAATTGTTTCGTCGACAAACTCCTGATTCGGGAAGAAACGTCGCTGGCTATTATGTCCACGTGACTTTAAAGCTTGTAAAAACTAATTTAAACACCTCTTGGACTCTCCAATTTCCTTATCCTTATTTTTCTCCGTTCCGATCCATTTTCAGGATTTATAACAATTTATTTATTCTTTGTAATTCACATGTAGAAATTTGTAAGTGACCGAAATTTGGAAGCAGCCGAAATTTGGAATTAACCGAAATTTTGAAGTGAGTAAAATTTGGAATTGTCTGAAATAAAAATATAACCGAAATTTGAAAGTAACAAAAATTAGAAAACGACCATATTTAAGAACCTAAAAATGATCCCCTTTTCCTCAAAATTATCAAAATTGATTTGGAGATTGAAACCTGGTCTATATAAAAGGGAGATAATTAATTTAAATACCCGAAAAGATGCCTGACTACTACAAAGGGAAGAAAAAAAAGGAGAGTAAAAAAACAGACATTTAGCACGAGTTTCCCATCCACAATTATTTCCATCAGCATCGGTCTCCCTCTCAAACTAAAGGGGGAACGAGTCTCGTTTTTCTGACGGTTAATTTTCAGGATACTTCTTAATTATAATGAGACACTTTAGGGTGGCAGAAAGAGTGGGATTTATGTAAATCAGTAGCTAATGTCTTCTGGCATTATACTGGTATAATTTAAGAAGGATAATTTCAGGCAGAATAAAATAGAAAGAAAGAGAAATATCCTAAAAAGCCCGAAATCATAAAAATCTTACTCATTATCAATTCTTAGAGGATTATTAATAAACAAAAAGAAGAGATAAATCAATAATATAAATTTTCTGATTTAAGCGATGAACGTGAATTTATGCGACGAGATATTTTCGTAGGGGAGAAGTAACGATCCGAAGGGGACCTCTTCATCATTTGCATAATGATTCCTGAACTCGTCGAAAATTAATTGCCCGTTAATCGAATAAATATCAGATTTATAAAATCACTCACCAGGATCAGTTATGTAGGAAAATCCATCTTTTCGAACTGAGATTGTGCAGTCGACATTGTAAAATTCTTGCAATTTTGCCCACTCTTCAGCGTTAACAATGGCGTAGCTGAAAGAAGAAATAAATTAAAAATTTTCGCTAATCACAATTAATTTATTATTATTATTAAATTAAAAAGCGATCGAAACCAAAATTTAAACCCTAAAAGAATAAATTAAGTTCTAAATTTTGAAGACACATGAGAAATTTGTAGCCGAGAATAAATCTGGAAAGGTGGACGATTTGTTTTCACTTTTGTAAAAATTCAAGAAGGGTGTCAGGACAAGATTCTCGGGTAAAGTGCATTATAAAGTGAAAGTGCGTGACCTTCTGGCACGTCTCTGATCTCTTGGCTTCCCAGTAGTCGAGAAGAGACCCTCGCGTTGTGATGGATTCGCGAAAATGTCACCGCCACACCCTGGGGCAGTTGCCATCCAACCCCCTGACCATTATGTTAAGCTATTGTCCACTATCTGCCTAAGATAGCGACGGCTTAAGCTAAACCTAAAGCTACCCCTCTTCTGCCACAGGACAACCTTAAAAAATCATTTTTCCCATCTTCTCACTTTTTTTTCCTCTCGTCTCGATCATAAACAGCTTTTTATAGCAGCCAATCCATTTTTTATCGTCAGAACCATCATCATTATGTTTCTATTTTTTCCCTTGCCTCACCAATTTCGGTCACTTCGAGTTTTTGGAAAAGACCAAAGTTTTACAAAGTGGTCGAAATTGGTGAACGACAAAAATTAGGTAGTGACGGAAATTTTTGATAAAGACCGAAATTAAGAAGAAACCGAAATTCTGAAGTAACGAAATTTCATAACTGACAAAAATTTGGAAACGACTGAAATTGAAACGAGATCACAATTAAAAATCGCGAAAAGACAGAAATTTCGGCCTGAGAAAATCAAGCACCTCTCCAGGAATTCGCGATTTGCTTCCACCCCCATCAGAAACTGGGATAAGGTTTTTGCTCAGCCTCCCTTAATTATACCGCAAATTAGAAATTTCTTGTGGCTTCTCTGCCTCCCCCACACCCCCAGCCCCACCCGTTTTCCCCCATCACCTACGCGTCTCTCTCACATGTTTTTGTCGATCCACCACGAGGTCGTCTACGTGTTCCGGACCCGAGTTTCATTGTAAATTCTGGTGCTTTTAAAAGAAGAATAATTTCACATCCCTTTGAAAGCCGGAAGTCCTTGGAAAATTTTTCGCCAACGAGAGACTCGCGATAATTAGACGCGAGACATTAATTTCGATTCAACGCAATATGCCGCACGGCCTAATTTGAATTTTCCCGCCCCGTATTCAGTTCACTTCGTCCCCCCAACCCCGGAACCACCAAATAAGCGCAAAAAGCGACGGACGAACATGTTGTCTCGTCCTGTATTTGCCTAACGTTCAAATAATAATCGTGTGCTTCTCATAAAAAGAATTCAGCTGGAAAAAAAAATTATTGGGATCAGCCTTTTTGATGAAATAGAAGTTTTTAAATTTTAGGGGTTTTCAATACCGGGCATTTGAATTTGGAAGTTTTCCTATTTTCGGAGTTTCAAATTTTAATTTAAAAATTTCGATATTTTTTTTTTCTTTTTTTATATTTAAAATTTTAGGGCTTTCCAATTTTGGAGGCTTTTCAAATTGTTTGTATTTCAAATTGTTTGTATTTCGAAAAATACAAACTGATTAAAAATGTGGAAGATCTCATTTTTTATGGAACTGATAGTGTTGAAAATTTATTAAAACAGGAAAGAGAACGTTTTATTGAAAGATTAAAACACCATTGAAAAAGTGTAAATAGACGGCCACTTCGATATTGAGAATAAGAATCTGTTTACCTACTCAAGTGAATCATATTTTGTATTTCGAAAAGTGAAATGCTTACCCATCAGTTTCCGATGGCGGGAGAGGATACAGAAGTCCTTTGTGTTCTTCACAAATCAAGCTGGAGTTTCTGATTCCCACTGGTGGAGACTTTTTATACGATTCAGCGTATCTGTAACGGAAAAATATTTTCATTAGAATAAGTAAAATAAGATCCTATCCCTATTTCCCTCAGCTAGTTTATTTTCACAGTAAAAATATTTTCATCCCTCTCAAACATTCTCAACGGGCTAAAGAGCGGTTTTTTTTTAATAAATTTCAATTTGGAACGCTTCCGAATTTTAGGCAACAAAATTTCGGTCAGTTTTCAAATCTGGACTTTCGAAATTAGGAAGCAACCGAAATATAAAGTGATCGAAATTTGGATATGACCAAAATTTAAAAAAGACTGAAATTAGAAAGTGGCCGAAATTAGATGGTGACCGAAATTCAGAAAACCCAAAATTAAGTTCATTTTCCCAATAAAAATATCTTCACCCCTCTCAAAAAATTGTAAAACCATCAAAAAGCGATTTTAAAACAGAAACTAAAATGCGAGACTTTTCTAAATTTAAAAATGACAAAATATGATCCGGATTGTTCTAAAATACCGAATCCTCAACGATAAATCAACATCCCTTATCAAAACGTCATTACCGCAACTTCATTTTCCATCCACAGGGATTTGCTCTCAAAACCGAAAACCTCGAGGGAGAGTATGCAAAAAAATAAAATATCAGGGACGAGTAGGATTATTTTTTATAAAGTTGTCAAGCGCTTAATCGTTTCGAATAATGTAAGCTCGTTCGTGACACGTAACGGCCGACTGTTAGGAAGAGGAGGAACTGCGAAGCAGACGAAGACTTCCTGCGGGACTTTGAGGGGTTAGGGGTTTGGGGCTCTGCATCATTTTTCACATACCGCTGGGGGCGGACGCTTTTTGCCATCCCCTTCCAACGAGCATTCAGATAATGTCCTTAAAGAAGGATATCCCTTGCGACCCTGAATCAGGTAAGTGGCCAAACACGAGCTTCAAAAACATCTCGTCTGATCAGCTTCAAAATCTTCGATTAAACCAAAATCAATACATATTACTTCATCCCCTTGCTTTTAATCCCAAACGTCTTCAAAATTCGAGCCTTTCTGACACTGAGAGCTCTAAAGTTTAATTTCGAGTTTTAAACGCAAACTAGGAGAATCCTGGAATGAGAATGGCTCAAAAAAAGGGAAATGCATTCTGTCATTGTGGTTGGGGTCTTATTATTGGAAACTGGATAATATCCTGTCCTATGCACGAACGAGCCCGGTGACAGCCCTCGTGGTAGCGACTAACCAAGCAGAACGGGTCGCGAGTGACTTTACAACCCTTGTAAAAAAAAGGGTCCAGAAAGAATCAGATCTAAAAATCAAGAATCTTGAGGAGACAAGATCGTCATGGTTCCGTAAGCGCTTTCAAGAAGGGACTCTACCACTTGTCGTTTGGAAAATGTGAGGATACTTGAGGATGATTTAAAGCCGACACACCAGAAGACGTAAAACGTAGGACTTACGACCTTGAATGTCAGCTTTGCAAGGAAGGCTCAATATTGTGTGTGGCCATCAACCTGACGAACTGTCAGTCCTCGCGTTAAGAAACGTTTCTTTTTAGCACTGAACTCAAGTTTCAAGCCTGGGGCGTAATTAGAGATGCTTCAGGATCAACATTTTTTTACCTGGGTCTATTTATGAATTTTTTCAGGGATATGTTTAAAAATCCAACGAGGAAGGTGCGAAATATGAAAAAGGGACTAAAAAAAAAGCGACTAAAAGAAAACAACTAAAATTTGAAAGTGACCGAAATTTGAAAGCGACCAAAATGAAAAAACCACCGAAATATATTAATGACTAAAATTAGAAATGTTGTATTTTTGTCGGGAAATTATACATGGAAAGAAAAAAAATGAGAAGAGTGTATCTCTCATCAGAAGAGCGAGTAAATACTCGTGTGTTAAAAACGTTTACCCCCTCCCAGTTTTCATCCCTTTTGGTTAACTATAGAGACGAATGCGTATTAATTATGAGCCTTGTTCAAATACACGAAAAGAGAAAGAGTGAAAATAGTCCCCCTTATTACGAGCGAATGTGGGATTTTTTCCATCAGTTCCTCATCCCTCTTTATACCCTTTCCACTTTCCAGAAAACCGTCCAGGCTTTGTTTAACTTTTGTCGCGGAATTTTTCCGACCCGTAAACGATATTGCTCCCTCGAGATAGCAAATGCAGAGAAAAGTCGGGTTGGACTTCCGTTGTCCAGTCGACCGTCCACCAATATAAAGTTATAATACATGTACGATATAAAATCAAAGAATCTAGTTCTGTTCAATATTTTTATTTAAAATTTCGAACAGAACTTTCAACTGTGTTTAATTTAAACTTCGATCGCCTTTAAATTTCAAGCTTTCAACTTTCGGTCAACTTATTAAATCTCTCCGTTTAAGTTCGCTAGCTTCTAAACTTCACACACTTTAAAATTCAAATGTTTGAAAGAAGATTTCGAAATTTACTCAGTAAAGACGAAAACCTTCCCAAATAACAAAGCTGATAATATCTTCTCGATTCCCACGAAATCTCCAACGTCTAAATGTTGCAATCTCGAAATTAAAAAACATTGTTTGTAAATCCACTGGATTTACAAACTGACTGAGATCAAGATACATATTTAAACTCTCATTGTTAAAGTTCAATTCCCACAAACAGATGAAAAGATTCAAGCTGTCAATATTATCAGCTCAAGAGAGTGAGGAACATACCGGAAGAGGGGAGATTATCGGTGGTATTTGTGGATTCGAGGTTACTCCTCGTTAACGGTAAAAGAAGCGATAATTGTTCGTACACCGACCCACATTCCTCAAGTTATTGTCGAACAAGCGAAGAATGGAATCCTGAGTCTTTGGTCGGGCAAATTCTGATCACATGGAGTGGAGACAATCATTTTTCTGGGAGGAAAAAGGAGAATCATTTCAACAAGAAGGTATCGGTAACGACCCTCGCGAGTCCGAGGATAAAATTAATGAAGGGGTATTGCTAAAATCACTGCTTCTAAGGAGGTTCAATCATTGTTGGTGAGATTATTCTTCAGACTTCAGAAGAAGAGATAGTTCCAAGAATTGTTGCAGTTTTCTCCGGCACGAACAGAATTGAGGAAGTAAACCGAGACTTGTTTAAACTTTGCTCGAGACACCACGAGGAATTTTCAACATTGGTCATTTCAAGTCACCAATTATAAATCACCATATACGAATCCTTTAGAATATTCGCTACATTATGAATCAATTTTAGTAGATAATTTATGAAGAAAATTCACTAACAAGACTAATAAAATGGAGATTAAAGCCAAGGGACTAATAAATCTGTCACTCCCTTAGAATATTGACAATGTCAACGAGAATCGCCATGTCAGCTTATCAAGAGCTCAGGTTACGTTCATTGCCTTCTGGACTTTCTGGAGTTCTTCCTCCTTTAACCCAATTGCAATTTTAAATTGATACTGTTGCGTCCAATTGATTTAACGTCACCTTATAATTGTATAGTTTAACTCATTTAATTTGAATTTCGGTAATATTCGTAATTCACCGTATAATATCGGAATCCTCATCTCTTTGGATTCGCTCTTGGCTACCGCTCAAGTACTTGTCATATAATTTTATAAAATAGTCCTTTTGTTCGATTAAATGAACTATGTATCATTGTCAGCATTCCATTCTTCAACGGAGTTTATTTAATGGTGAATATTTCGTTTGTGGTTGCAGTCCGGATTAAAATTTAATTTCTGAAATTATTAAACAGATACTTTAGAATAATAATTGACGAGGAAAACATTATTTAAAGAAGGAAAAATTCGAAATGAAAAGAAATCGTATGTAACAGCTACAGTTCCTTTAAAGTTATTTGAAACCCCTAGAGTTCCCACTAATTAAAAAAAAAAACTGCAAGAATTTTTCATCATTTTATCTTGGATGAGGAAGTTTCTTGCGGCTAGATTTTTACGGAAGCTAGGCTAGACTTACGTCAGTGGCTCGCGCGCATTTTCAAACGCGAAAGGCAAATAAGTCTGCATACCGTGTTCAACAGAGCATCGTTGACAGGTATCTTTTTGTATCGGTGCCAACGCCACTGGGTTTTTGTGAGTGCTCTATTTGTTTAAAGGTCCGTCGTCAGTAGCCACAACAGTGAACAACTGAATATAAATCGAACCTCATCCGCGGGACCCAAGATTTGCGGCGGGCCGGTTTTAACGGTGCGGCCGCGCACAGCGCAGGTAGGCAGGCAGGATGTCGATTATCGACGGTTTTTGCCACGATTCATTTCCTTTTTTTTTTACTTTTTTCCCTGACATCCGAGCGCATAATTAGCTTTCGTTATTCTAGCGCGCAACGCCGTGGCTTCCGCCCGCTGACAACAACCATTCGAGTCTCTTCAATATCACCCTTTTCCCCTTCACCGATCACATCCTTACTTTCTGTTTGGTGCAGCCTCGCTGCTCAAGTCATCCTCATCGGGAGCAAAGAGTTATCACGGTCCTATGAGCAATTTAAGATCGGAAACAAACTTGGGTGCGCTTATTGAAAAACAATTCTTCTGGGGGTTTATAACTTAAAAAGATTCAAAAAAGTTCTGAAAGATTTCAAGAGATCAATACTTTCTATGAAACCCCTAGAGTTAGTTTCTTTTTCAAACAGTGTTCTCCTAAATCTGGAACCCGATCCCCGTTCCGATTCCTTTAAATTACTTTCTGACACTTCTAATTCAAGATTCCTGTTACCGACATTTGCCGACGTCATGAACACTCGAGGGTTTGCTTCCGTGCTAAATTTACAATTTTCTATCTACACAGATTGCAGAAAGGATCAGCGTGGGATATTAGAGAAGACTTGGTATGGGTTATAAGTTGGTGAAGAGCAGCAGAGCGTTGCCATAGTCATTACGTGGAGCCTACGTGTCCGTGGTAAAAGGGTCCACGGTAGCAGGTATTAAAAAAGGAATCTGAAAACACGGGAAGAGAGAGGGAGAGAAAGGTAGGCAAGTGGAGAGAAGAAGTGAAAGATAGAGAAAAAGGAAGATGTAGATTAAAATAAAAAGAAAATAAAAAACAAAAAGAAAAAAGGTTCGCTACCACGGGACATCCAGGAAATAAGAGCAAGAAAGTAAGGACGATGATGATGAGGAGGAGCTTGAGGAGTAGCTAGTAAACCCAAACTGATCTGATTCCAGGAATCGCTCGACTTTCGCAGCATCTCATTTGGCTCCTGGAACGTACACTTTAACCCTTCAAGAAATGGATGGATCCATCAGCTGGAGACTTTAATTTGGGGGAATTACTCTACATTATTAATTTATTACAGCTTTCACTTCCCACAGGTGTTGGCAAGAAACCTCATCAATTTGAACTTGATTGAAAAGTCATCAAAGAGCAATTTCAACACCCCAAAGGATTAGATAAACCTATTTCTCTAAGTAACACTCCAAAAGGGACTGAAATGTCGAATGACCAATGACCAGGGGTCGTAAAGCCTTTGACCTTGAAAGCTTTTCGATCTAGTATTCCAGCCTGGGGTCTTGATATTGTCGCTCGAGTCCAAGAATCCAGGCGTTTAGTCAAATGCTTGCGGGAAACGCTAAATCAGGAACTCTCGGGACACACTCGTTCCCTCGTCCAGGGAAGACAAATGTCACTTTTCTGGGGGCTGGCTCTGGCCTCCACATAGATGCATGGTCTATGGCGGTAAATCAAGGGTGGTGATATTAAAAGGCCGCTTATACGCGAAAACGTAAGATTTATTTCTGGGCGAAAAGGAGAGACTAGGGGATGAGTGGGAAGAAAATAAAGCGAGAGAAAAAGATAAAAAGGAAAAACGAGGCTTGGAATCTCCCGCAAACAAGGAAGAGAGAAAGAGAGAGAATTGGGGTGATCGTGGTACTTTTCGACTCACCCTATCTCCGAATAATCATGTCGCGCGTCGAGAGCGGTTTGTTCCAGCTAATATCGTGCCATCGAGAGGGATCGAGGGTAAAAATATCGTTGGTTTCTCTGTGATCAATTCTGACTTTTGTTGGGAGGTCACTCACTACGTTTTAGTCAAGTTTTGATTGATTCTTTCATTTTAGATTCGCATTTTCAAGCTGGATAATTTTGTTATTTAAAAAGATCGATGGGATCTTTTTCAAAATTTATGGCGTCCACAATTTAAAACAATCCAAAATTTGGAAACGACCGAAATTTGGATAAATTTTTCATATATGTAAACAAGCTTTCGTGATTTCTCGAGAATGAACTCAAGGCCTGGGATAAGACACAGCATTTGTTTCTGGAACAGAGCAAACACGCTTGCCTTCAACGTAAAGTTTAAAGAGTGCCTTGAAGGCTTTCGATGTCCTTTTTATTCGATTTTTCGAAATCGATCGATCAATCGATCAGAGGAAAACGCGTGTAGACTGCGCACAAGGCGTGACAATTGGCTACCGCGATACCCACGAAAAACTTCCGATCGCCATGCTCGGTCGCACCCATGTATTTACATTATAAAATATAAACGTAGATCGCTTCTACGTGACAGTCCAGTCGAACCCAGATACGCGAAATGGGAAACAATCACTCAAAAAAGGATCTATATTTACGTAATCCTTCGAACTATAGGCAATTTTTACTCTAATTCCAATCAGGAAATCTGAAGGCAGGCTTCAGTTACGAATATCGGTCGTTTTTTTAGTTCGGACGATTTTAAATTTGGTAGAGTGAATTAACACAACTGAAATTTGAGAAGGAGCAGAAAATGGAAAACGACAGAATTTGATTCAAAAGAATTCGAAATGGTTTCAAAGAATTCAAGAGAATCCTAAATAACTCAAGTGAATTTTGAAAGAATTAAAAAAAATTCACACAAGGTAGAATTTTTTCACCAGAATTAAAGAAAAGTCCAAATAATAAGAAGGAAATCAACAGAATTAAATATTATTCAATGGGATTCAAAAGAACTTATTAGGATTCAAAAAAATTCAAATACAGAATTTGATTCAAAAAAATTTGAAATGGTTCCAAAGAATTCAAGACAATTCCAAATAACTCAAGTGAATTTTGAAAGAATTAAAAAAAATTCACACAAGGTAGAATTTTTTCACCAGAATTAAAGAAAAGTCCAAATAATAAGAAGGAAATCAA
>CAJFCO010000442.1:149652-175033 GCA_904066015.1 Synergus gifuensis
GAGAATTCAATATTATTTACAAGGATTCAAAAGAACTTATCAGGATTCAAAAAAATTCAAGTAATTTCAAACAATTCGAAAGTGTTTGAAATTATTCAAATTAGTTTGAAAGCGTTAAAAAAATTGAAGCGAAATTAAAATTGATTCAAAAGAATTCGAAAGAATTAAAAAAAATTCAAAAGAATTTACATTGAATCAAAAGAATTCATCAGAATTTAAAAAAAAAATCACAACAATGATAAGACAATCGAAATTCCAAAAATAACATAATTAAAATTCAATTATATTCATATGTTTATTATTTAATACCTGTTAATACCTATTATTCAATTATTTAATAATTTTTAGAAACTACATAATTCCCGAATTTTCATTTTCTAAAAAAATATAATAGAAAAAAAAATTTATTAGATGGCGGCCATTGCGTAAAAAAATATTTTGTCTAAAGAAGCAACAAAACTCAGAAATTCTCGATTCGATTTTTGCTCATTTTCCTACTTTCAAGGAGAAATAAACTAAAAATACTCCCTCCAATATTATTCTTATATCCAGAGAAAACTTTTTTTTTCATCAAAATATACTTGTAACAAGAAATAATAAAACTATCTCTAAAATTAAAGTCATGACTCGACAATAAATATGAGGGTGGCAGCCATCTTGATTATTGAGAAAAAACACGTCTCGACTTGCAAATTTCAATGTAGAAAAAATATTTACGTTTATGAAAAATACTCACTCAACATAAATTTCTGAAGAATTTCCCTCGATAGAAGATCGAAATTGACAGAAAAACACAAGACGCGAAGGGAAAATCAGAGAAAAATGAAAACTTTTTTGCACACTCAACAATCAATTTTTTCACTCGCGGTTAAAATACTTCAGACACGGAATTTCGGAGAAAATTATGCACAAATTTAATCAATTTCGATAAACCGAAGGCCAGAAACACTCTGTGACTAGAAATTTTGACGAACGCGGGTTAAAAGAAGGACTAAAAATGATAAATCGATGGATCAATTCCTGAATTGATGGAAGGACAATGTCACAATGGAGGCTCGTCAACTATTTTTTCGTTCTCCCCCTTCCTTCCACCCACCAAGCTTCATTGTTACAAATAAAAATGGCGCCAAAATTCAAATTTTTAATTGGAACATTTTTTTATTATTTCGCAAACTACTTAACCGATTTTTATCACATTTACTCTGAGTTTTCTATACTCCCCTTTCGGAATATCTACTCAGTTCATAAAAAATTTATGAGAATTCTAAAAGAGGACACCCATTGTGTTAAATAAATATTCCCGATAAAAAAAGACAAGTTCAGAAATTCCGGATACGATTTTTGCTTATTTTCCCATTTTCAAGCAGGAATCGACTAAAAATACTCCCTCCAATAATATCCTTACATCTAGAAAAGCCCTGGCTTCCTTTTTTTTGTAACCGAAAATATTCTTTCAAGAAAAAGTAATTCGTGACTCGACAATAAATAAGAGCTAAGAGGGTGGCCGCTATCTTGATTATTGAGAAAAAGCACGTCTCGACTTGCAAATTTCAATGTAGAAAAAATATTTACATTTGTGAAAAATACCATGAAAAATACTCATTCGATATAAATTTCTGAAAAATTTCTCTTGATTAAAGGCCGAAATTGAGTGAAAAATACAAGATGCGAAGGGAAAATCGGGAAAAAAAAAAAAAAAACTTTTTTGCACGCTCAACAATCAATTTTTTCACTCGCGGTTAAAATACTTCAGACACGGAATTTTGGAGGAAATTAAGCGCGAATTTAATCAAATTCGATAAACTGAAGGCCAGAAACACACTGAGACTAGAAATTTTGACGAACGCGGGTTGAAAGAAGGACTAAAAATGATAAATCGATGGATCAATTCCTGAATTGATGGAAGGACCGAAAGGACAATGTCACAATGGAGGCTCGATAATTTTTTCGTTCCTTTTCCCCTCCCCACACTTCATTGTTACAAATAGAAGTGGCGTCACTGGCGCCAAAATTCAAATTTTTAATTGGAACATTTTTTTATTATTTCATAAACTACTTAACCGATTTTTATGAAATTTGATGTCTGGAGTTTTTCGAAGCTCCTCTTTCTGAGGATCTATCGATTCTATCAAATTTCAAAACGTTTTTTCCTAATTCCCTTTTCGTATTATAATTTCAGAACTATTAATTTTTTAGTTTTTTAAAGGTTACTACGTGTTCAAGTTGAAAGCGGGAAAACTCAAAAGTCAAAATTGAACGAAAGTAGATCAAATAAATTGAAATTTTCAATTCATTTGAATCTGAGATGAAAATTCAAACTGAAATTTGAAAAGAGTCGAAGTTCAAACGATTGAAATTTGAAAACGTTCGAAATTCGATCAGCTTTGTAATTTTATATAATTTTATATTTCGTAACTTCCATAAACTTCATAAATTTTTTAAATGGAAATCTTAGTTGAACTAAAAATCCGTCGCTAATCTATTTTTGTCGTTTTTAAATTTAAAATTTCAAAAAAGGTCTAAATAAAGCTGCTTTTTTTTTTTTAAGGAATTCAAATTCAGAGAAATTAATATAATTTGGACTGATTTTAAACTAACCGAAATTATTCCGCTTTAGAAATAATGTTTCTACGATCCAGTTTTTTAATTCCTCATAGAATAGAAAAGTGGAAGAATCCTGATATTTAATTTCAACCACGATTCAGTTTCTTTTTAAAAAGGTCTTATGATTATAATGGATTCGATAAAGAGGATAAATTACCGCGTGCCTTAAATCCCTTGGGGAAGGTCAGAATCGTCAGAATGAATCTTGATGTGGAATCGAAGCGTGACTTTTTTGACTGAATCCTTATAAATAAAAGAGTCTTGACTCGTTATCGGAAAATAGCTTAGTTCTTCAAAATCCCTCGGATTCTAAAGTCTGATATTATTTTGCATTTTAATTAAACCCTGGAAAAAAATAAATAAAACAAAATTTAAAAAAAAACACAAGGGAACGTGATAAGTATATTTTTAAAAAAATAGAGAAACTTATGGACAAGAAAAAGCAAAATCGGTAGTCAATATTTCATCTGGGGAAGGAATGCAGTGAAAATTGTGGAAGTGGAGGGTGAATCGGGTAATCTCTCAGGAATTAGCAAAATATCAACAATCCGGGCGAGGGAAGGGCTCCGCGAAATTCGAAGGGTGGAAGTGGTTCATGGTGGCGGCAAAGGCAAGGCGGCCTGCAATGAATCAACTTATTTAAGGGTAGTTGGATTTCGCGAGTCGATGCACGACGACGACGACGACGACGACGACTACGACTGCCTCGAACCCCGCACGCTTTTCAATGATTTATTGTTTTCCTTCCCAGACCCAAGTCTCTTTTCCTCTTTCCTTCCCTGATTCTACCAAATGTAGGCAAAATAGGCAAATCACCAAACTCCAGCTTGCCACCCAAATTATTCATGATTTATTGCATTTAGTTTTAGCAGTTGATCCAATTATTATTATTATTTTCTTTTTTTTAAATTTCTTTCAGAGCGACCGAAGCTGGAACTGAAATGTTTTCGGCCGAAATTCGAACGCTTAAAATTTGAAAACGTTCAAAATTCGAACGATTGAAATTTCAAAGCGGCCGAAATTTGAACGATTTAAATTTGAAATTGGCCGAAATTTGAACGGTCGAATTTCGGCCACTTTCAAATTCCAAATGTCCGAACTCGAAATAGCCCACAATTTAAAAAAATAAAATAAAATACAGATCTGTAGAATCGTATTCCACAGCTTTTCGCGAATTCCAAGGGACGTGGGTTGGGGTCGGTGGGGATAGAATTTAGGGATGGGGTGGGGGAGGGGGTTGAAGAGGGTAAGAGAAAGAGAGATGAAGATGGAGGATGGAAAGGACCAAGCACACCGAGCGTTCAGCTCGCTTTGCCGAGCACTGATGATAGTTTTTGCGAGGTAAGATTTTTTGCCCCACCCCCTCCACCAGCCACCCCCAAGGGTGGATGATATATGACCGCCCCCAAGACACTGGCCGCCCCCGGGAGGAAGAGAGACGAAGAATGAGACGAAAGTGAAGGAAAGAGGAGAACTGGGTGGGTTTTGGGGTTGGGGTAGGGGATAGGGGCAAGAGGGGTGGACAGGAGAATCGCCAAAGGGCAAGAGGGAGAGGGGAAGATATCCTGATTCCTCCGGAAGAATTCCTGGCGTGTATACGCGTACGTACGTGTAGGTTTTATATCAGAAACCGATCGTTAGCTGTGATTTTGAACACGCCCGGTATTCTTCCATTTCGTTTCCGTCGAGTGACGTTTTTGCCGTTTTGGATTGATTTTTATTTATTTTTTTTTTTAATTTTTAAATTTTTTCTATTTTTTTTTATTTAGAGATTTTCTTTTTAAATCTCCTTGAATTTAATTTTAATTGGTCGTTGAGAAAATTGGGGGGGGGGGGGGGGTTATAATCATGTGAATATTTAGCTTCAAAGTTTTTTTTATAACTTGAAATTTTTTTAAACATTCATATTTTTGGTGGTAAATTAATTTTTTTAGGGCAAATAACTTTTCTGTTAAAAATCATCCTTTTTCATTGAAAACTTAAATATTTTGTTGATGAACCTTCTTTTTGGTTAAAAAGCATAATATTTCGTTCAAAATTAACTGTTTTGGTTGACAATCAATTTTTTTGAAAATTTAAATATTAAATTGAATTATTTTTCTTTATACTTTAGTATTTTTTAATTAATTTTCTTTGTTGAAAATTCACTGTTTTAGAGGACAATTTTAACATTAGGTTTACATTTTTTTTTGTATATAAGTATATAAAAGTATATCATTAATATTTGGAATATAAATATAAAAATTGAAAAATTAGTTTTTAAGATAAAAATTATTTTTTTTTTTTTTATAAAAATTTACTTTTTAATTGCATTTTCACTTTCTTGTCTCAAATATAAATATAAAATTATAAAGATCGGTCGAAAATTTACTTTTTGTTGTTTAAAACTAATTTTATTTGTTAACAATTCACCTTTTTGTTAAAACTTCAAATATTTAGTAGAAACTTTAAATATTAAATTGAAAATTAATTTTTTTTATCGAAATATAAATAGAAAATTATAACAATTACTTTTTTAGGTGGGAAATTAGTTTGATCTATTAAAAATTCATTTTTCTTAATGAAAATTTAACTATATCGATATTTTTCATTGAAAAGGAAAATATTCCATTAAAAATTAGTGTTTAGGGTGAAAATTAATTTTCTTTGTTGAAAGTTTATATTTTTAGTTGAAACTGGATTTTTTTTGTTGAAATATAAATATAGATATTTTATTAGTCGATCGAAAATTTACTCTTTTGGTTGGAAATTAAGTTTCTTTGTTGAAACCATCTTTTTTCGTCGAAAATTAACTCTTTTCATTCAAATATTGAAAATTCACTTTGTTAATTGTAAATTAATGTCATTTTTTTTAAATTTTAACTTGAGAACATTTAAAAATTCCACTGTTGTGAACCTGGGAAAGAAAAAGAGAAAGATGAGGAGAAAGAAAGTTATAGAAAAAATTGTAATTTTGTCTGGAAAGCCTGAAGCTTAGGTCAGGATGACCCGCGAACGATTTCGGGATTTCGGGTTGGGATTAGGTGGCAGTGGACGTTGCGACCGGTGAGAATAATTAGTCATTTATGAAACCGTAAGTGGGGCCGCAAATCGGCCTCTCTCGGCGGGCAAAGGAGGGTCGTATGAGCGTGTTATCTCAAAATTATTAATCATATCGTAACCCACGTTCGGGCTCCATAGACTTATCTGACACCTTAATCAATTCCAAGTTATTAATTATGGGACCCCTCGCCTTTTGGCACCGACGTCGACGTCTATACCAGCGACCATTGTCTAAGGGTTACAATGCGGTGTCAACACGATCGAAGTCACATTTTCGCCACCAAGTCATTAATAATTATTTAACACGGTCGTATATATATTTTCTTAAGTCTGACAAGCGAAGCCTCGACTATATCGATCCCTTTCTGACTCTTCAAAATTAGAATTGAAAGCTCGTCCGCTCGAAATTGAATCTTAATAGAGATGCTAATTAAATTGCTCTTCTCTTCTCTTCTCTCCTCTCCCATTTCATTATCTCGATTAGCATCAGGATAATCGTCTCAGGTCGGCATCTCGATAAATAAAAGGAAAAGCCGAGGACCGAAGTTGAGCGATCGTCTATGCAAATGCCTAATCCTTTCGGAAATCCATCCGAGCGACGTTGACAGATTGGCTCGAGGACTTTGTCGAGGAAATGCGATCCTTGGCATCATTTGTTTTCTCGAGAGGTGTGAAAATATTGAGAAATGCCGTCGCCCTCCATTGCACCACTCGCTTGTCTATTGGAATATAAACTGCAAATTGAATGGATGAATTTGAAACCAAAAATCCCAAGTTCCCACAAATCAAACCTATAGGTATTCAACAGAAAAAGAAAATTTTTTAAATATAAAGTTTCAACAAAGAAAATTAATTTTGGGACTAACAAAAAATATCGACTAAATAAATATCGAACACACAAACTATCGGAAAAGAAAAATACCGACTTATAAATGGCAGAATTTTTTAATTTCCGAAATAAATTTAACGAAAACACAGTTAAATTTAAATAATTGATTTACTTAATTATCTGGAAAATTTTCAAATTCGGAAATTTATTATTATAAATACTATATTTTGTCAATTTGTGTATTCGGTATTTATTTTTCCGGTGTTTTTTATTAGTCCCTTAATTTTCATCGAATAAAATTTATTGTCCACCAAAAATAGTTTAATTTTCAACCAACCTGTCTTTTCGATTCTGAGAAGATGTTTGTTTTATGGAATGTTTTTTTAATATTAAAAGAAGGCTGAGGATTTTATACGAAGGAGAAAAAGGAGTTTTCCGAGCTGAAAAATTAATCACGGTAGTACAAAAGAGCGTTTCTGAAACAAAAGCCATGGATGGGCTGGAAAAATATTTTCGCCGTTTAACTAGGGACGATAATAAATTACTCGATAATGCTTTAGGTGCAACTCGAAAGGAGTAAAATGACTTTTTTTGCTTCCAAATGAGCTTCAACTTCTCCGACAGTAAGCTGTTATTAAAATGACTTCCCACTAATAATAAAAATGCAATTTTAGAGAGTTTTAGAACTTTAAAATCCTTTAAAATTATGTAAAGCCAAATGAAATCTCGTGAAATACTTTAAAATCCTTTAAAGTCTTACTAAATCTCTTAAAACCTCTTGAAATTTCATAAAATCACTAAAACTATCTTTAAATCATTCTAAATGTCTTGAAATCTTTTAAAATATTTTGAAATTCCTTCAAATTTCTTTAAATAACTAAAAATATTTCTAAATCACTCTAAATGTCTTGAAATCGTTTAAAATATGTCACAATCTCTTGAAAATTCTTTAACTCCTAAAAATCAAATAAAATCGCTTGAAATTCCTTACAATCTTAAAATACTTGAAATTTCTTAAAATCATTTGAAAATTCTGGGCAAAGCCGGATACATTTTTTAAAATTTTTATTATAAAATCTAAAGTCAGTTTAGGGTAATTTACGAAGAGTTGAACCTCTGTTAAAATCATGTGTGACATGAAACTCGTGTAATCCGCCTAAAGAGTTGAGCCTGATTTAGCCAACTGTCTCGTATGGTAAACATAGAAGGATTAAAGTATACGAGATTTAATGTCAAATTCGAAGTAAACAGGAGAGAGTTCGGTCAACTGGTCACTCTGAAAATTTCCCAGCCTAATTTCTTATACAATAAAAATAAAAAACACTTTTAAAAACTTCCAGATTATAAGAAGAAAAAAAAACGTCTAATTTAAAAAATTTTGAATTTAATTTTGGGGTTTTTCAATTTTAAAGCCATATATTTCCATTTAAAATTTTTAGAAATTAATTTTGAAATTATTCAATTCTAAATCGAATTGAATTTTTTATTTTAAACCCTCAGAACTCAGAATAGAAACCAAAAGTTTAAAAGTTCGAAAAAATATTTTTTAAAATCTGAAAAAATATTTAAAAATCTAAAAAAATGTAAAGAAAAATTGAAGAATTTAAGATAAATTCCAATTTAATTTTTCCTGCACGAGCCTTAAAGGGATGAGAAGATATGTGAAGATTTTGGGGGTGGGAAGGTGGTGAGAGGATAGGAGAGAGGATATCGCGCGCATTAACGAGTTTTCTCCTAATTGTCAGAAAAAACTGGAGCGCGCGATTAAGGTTGGAAGGATCTTTCTCTCTCTCTCTCCTGGCAGGACTAGGGAAAACTAATTGAAACCGCCTAACGACCTAAGAGCAAATGATACATCGAGTTGGGAAAAGACCCTGTCTTAATAACGTTTCGTCTTATTTCGAGTTGTAGATCTACCTTCTAAACGAACGAAAATGCAATTTAGCCTTTTCTAGACAAGGCCCCCCTCATTCCAAATTGTCTCAGCTTTAGGGAGTCGAGTGCGGTGAAAGACAATTACAAAATAGAGGGGTGTTAATGGCTTGCGATTAAATTGATTAAAATTACGAGTGAAGATCCGGAATTATTTTCTAAAATAATCTTCCCGAATTTCGAAATATCTCGATCTCCTTCCAAGTCTTCCAAATTATTCGAAATGAATCTCTCGGGAGAAACAAGTGGCGCTATCTCAAGTCAGAGGCTTCAAGCCCTTAAAAATCTCTAACTCACCGAATAAAGGAATGCCAACTGTCCAAAAATTCCTTCTCGACGAGGAAAAATAAAGTCGAGGGATCGGTGCATTTTATAAGTTCGTTCCTTTGCTTTCTATAGTACAAATTCTTCAAAGCCTCTTTCTGCTCCCTCGCCTTCACCTTGTCCTCTTCCTTCGATTTCTGCACAGTCTCGAAACTTGCCTGATAGAAATAAAACTGCATTATTTACAAATCTAGATATAAACGCAATTGTTTTAAGAAACTGACTAGAATTGTACCTCGCAAATATTACAAGGAGTGCTATTGACTCCGAATTCTCTCGAATCAGGGAAATACTTCCGGATAATTTCCCAGACTTCCCCCGGGACGACTTTCCTCGACGAATCGGGAGTGCGAAGACGATTGTGTTCGCAGAGCAAGTCCTCGTTGAAATGTCGAATAACGTCTTCCTCGTCCTCTTCCTCATTCGATTTATCTTCCTGACCGTTTTGCTGATTTGATTGTTGCTGAGTATTGAATTTTTCGTTGAGTTCCTCGTTGAATTTTTCGAGGGCCAACTTTCGCCAACATTTTAGGGACTCTGCTCCTACAAGGTAGCACGCCTCTGTCCTTGAGATAAAAAAAACAATTATCTAATTAGTAAAATTTAAAAGATGTAAGGCAAAGATTGAGCAAATTTACAATTCCGTAAAATCTTACGTTGTTTTTAGAGCACGAATTAATTCCCCAACTTCCTTCACGTCCCTTTCCAAGCCGACTTTAAACCTCTGAGCAGTGCATCTACGTTCAACGCAAAATCTGCAAAGCGAGGATTCATCGAGTCGAACATTCCCTCCGTAATATTGATAAAGTATATCAGCGGCGCTTTTCGGAATACATTTTGCTTTATTCACTTTAGACGGGTCCATATTTCCGTGACAACACTGAAGGGAAGAAATATCGATTGGGGAAATGATCGTCGATGAAGATCCGAGCCATTTTGTGATCCAGTCTGTCGAGATCCAAGCGTGTTCAGCAAAAGACGTTCTGCTGTAGAAAATATTGTACACGTCGATTACCAACTGTCGTTTCACGTTCTGGTCTCTAACGACTTTTCTCTGTAAATTAATGCAGGTCAGAATCCGATTTAAACAATTGTTATCGACATTTTCAGGATTTTGCATTTTTTTATTTTACCTTCTGCTCCTGAACATCGAGGATTTTAAGCTCGTGGTCGACATTTTCGGCTCTTACGATCTCACGGATTTTGTTGTTGACGCCCCACTTGTCGAATTCCATCTGGAAGGAAAGTTAATCAAAATTTTAAGGGGCTGCTTTCAATTCATATTCAATTATTTATTATTTTTATTACTCAAAATTTGTTTACCTCTTCCAGTCTGTCCCTTTCTTCGCAGCTCATTTTCAAGTGCACAGCCCCGTTTAGCAGCGAAACTCCATTTCCGTTAGAGCTCTGCTGAATTTCCTCGACTACTTCCGCCTCTCCATTACTGTTCCTAATTTTTTTCATCGAAGTCACCTCATCATTCACGAGATTCTGAACGACATTCTGTCCTTTTCTCTTTGACCCCAACTGAGAATTCGGCGGTAATTTTTTATATACTAGCATATAGGCTGCATTAGAAAGATACTCTCCTTTCACCTTCGGCTTTGTTGCTTTTGTGTTTTCTGAAAAAAAGTAAACGGGAATTTTAGAAGTGCGAGTGTCAATATTTCTGAAATTAAAGTAATTAAAATTTGAATTTAAATAAAATCCTTTAAAATTTTATTAAATTTCTTACAATTTCTTAAAATTTCTTAAAATCTTCAGAAACCTATGGAACCTCAAAGAATAAAGTAGTTTAATATTGAATCTCTTTAAAAATAACCAATTTTGCACCTCTATCATAACATAAAATAAGAAAAGATAATAATCTTACCATTAATATCTTCTCTCGATATTCTTTCAACTTTCGCATCATTGTATTGATACCACTCGCCACTCGAATTGCATATCGTTGCAATATAGTGGCCCGAGTGAGTAGAATTGCCTTTATGGCTCAAAATTGCGACTAAATTATAAACATGCGTGTTTGGAGGGCATCCGAGATGATTCGACATTTCCAATTTCTCGGGAAACTGGATAGCAGTGTTGACTTTCTTTTTCTGGCCGCTGTTCCTGCAAAATTATAAATTATATTAGAAAATCTAACATCAACAGCTTTTAAATCCAACGCCTTCCTAAACAAAATCTAATCTAAGAGAGTCTAATAGTTTTCAAATGATAAATATTCCACAGATCGAATCTCCAACTTTTCCAAAGTAGAATAAAATATAAAACCCACCGATGGAAGACAAATCGCAGCAGATGAATGCTCAACATTTCAGGGAGTGAATCCAGCCGAATAAAGCGCCTCGCGTCTTTTTTATCGTTACACTCAGCACAGAAATATTGATTCGCATCCGTTAATTGTTCCTCGCTTAAATATTTGTTAATCGACTCTTTCAATGTGGAAGCTAGTTGAAGATCCAATTCATAAAAAGTCGTTGTGGTTGGATATTCGGTCCCACAGGTTTGGCAACTGTAAAGAGAACAATTGGAAGAATTAGAGACTTCTTACAACGGAAAGCAGACTTTGTTCTTAACTAATAAATTCCCTACCAATTGATGTAACTTTGTTGTCCTTGCGTCACGTTTTTAAGTCTTTCCTTCAACTCCTCGTTCAGTTTTCCCTCCACATGAGCCAGAAGAAGCTTCGCAAATTCTTGCGCATCTTGTTGAGTTATTGTGTCCAAGGAAAGAGCAACAAATAAATTAGTGGGATCAACATTTCGCTGATTTCCAAATTGCAACATTGCAAAAACGTATTGCAACTGGCCAAGAACAGTTTCGGGACGATAAATATCTTGCCTTTCGTTCGCGAGATGCATCGCTGAAATTTCCTCGGGATCTTCTTCCAATTTCCACTCGTAGATAATTTTCCTGCAATACATTCCGAAATTAATGAATCTGAATGAAACTGAAGGGAATCTTTCAAGGCAGAAGTTATAAAACAAATGTTTTTACCGCATTTCTTCGTTGTGGAACCATAACTGAAGCAAACTATTCACGTAGCACGTCGCTCCGAGATTTTTTAACCCGACTGGTTGCCTTGGATCTCGAAGTTCGATTAAGGAATCTTCCAAGGGATCGAGTTTCGCCTCACTGGAATTTATGTATTTATCTTCTCCTAAGCCAGTCAGACATTGAGGATTATTCGTGCAATTTCTCCTGTAAAAGAATAGGAATATTATAGCGATAAATATAATTAAATAGGAAATATCTAGAGAAACAATTGAAAAAATCAAAAACTTACTTGCAGCTCGTGCAATTTTTTAATCCAAGTCTATACGCAGATTCCAAATGTTCCCTTTGAATTTCATGAGGTTGAATATATTCTGTCCAGGCCCAAGCTTGTTTATCTAAATCTATTTTCTTTATAGGCGGCATCTTTCCCTGAAGAAAAAAACATGATTTAGATTTATATTTTGAATTTGTAAAGTTCTGAAATCTGGAAAGATTACAAGTCTTTCAATATTTTACTCAATTTCCAAGATCGGTATAAATACAAAGTAAGAAAATTTTTAATTTAACGTATTTCTGATTTAAAATGAATGATTAAAAATAAATCCACGATAATTGAAGAAGAATTTAAAAGAATTAAAGAATTCGCGAGAATCAAAATGTATTCACAAACATTTCAAGGTGAATGTACAATAATTTAAAATTATTTAAATAGAATTCATTAAGAACTTTTTTTTAATTCACTTTAGAATTCATTTAAATCATTTTAAAAATGTCAAAATTCTTTAAAAATTTTACAAGCTTCTTCAAATTCTTTACAATTTCACGAAAAACTTTAAAATCCCTTAAAATACGTAAAGATTTGTTAAAATTTTTTGAAAACTTCTTAAAATTCCTTAAATTCCACAAAATCTTTCAAAAATCATAAAAATCTTCCGAAATCATTTAAAATTCCACGAGGAAACTCCAAATCTCTTAAAATCACTTTCAAAAAATCGGAATTTGTTCAAATTCTTACATGCCTTTTAAAATACTTTATATATAAATTATAAATATATAGATTATAAATATTCTCATGGAATATTTATAATCCCTTAAAATTTCTTTAAATTCTTCCAAGTTTATTTAAATCCTTTATAATTCCATGAAAAACTTTGAAGTCCCTTCTAATATGTAAAAATCTCTTAAAATTTTTTAAAACTTCTTAAAATTCCATCAGGAACATTAAAATCATTTAAAATTCCACAAGGAACTTTAAAATTCCTTAAAATTCTTTGAATTCCCTAAACTTTAATCCGAAATTCTGCAATTTTTAATGAATTAATCTTTCACGATTTAAATTTAAAATTACACAATTTTGAGATTTTTAATTGGAAATTGTTGAATTTAAAATCAATTAGCTTAGAAAATTCAAAATTTATCTTGAAAAATAATTTTCAGAGGCACAGTTTTTGATTGTACTACAAACTTTCACTCCATAAATTTCCTCAATCTTCTTATAAATTTCCAGCATTTTTCCATATTTTCCAGGGATTTCCAATTTTAAAAAACTTTCACATCGTTTTTAAAATTCTAAATTTTTACAAATTCGAGTCATTTTACTTAACAAAGCTTCGATATTTTAATGCTCTCTCTCTAAATATATTATTAACTAAAAATCACTGTAAATAATCCCAAAAAAGGATAAAAAAGAAGCCACAAAACTATCAAACTTATAAAAAATGACATATCTAAAAATAGATAACCTAACCTCAAACCATGGAATCTATATTTACGAGAGAAATGCAATTTTTGCCATTTTTTTGGTAAAAAATTGTTAAAATCCTTAACATTACAAAAGGTGCCTAGTAATTTTCATGAAAATAACTAGCAGAGTGTCAAATTTACTTCCCGCCATGATTTTGTGACACTTTGATCTCTGAAATTATTTTCTTTTTTCGAAAGCTGTGCCCGTGAATATTTTTCTCTTTTCGACATTTATCAAAACGTTTGCGTGTAAAATTAATGAAACATATTAAAAGTGGACTGATAAATTGACGAAAATTGGGAAAAAAGGTGAATTTTCTTACCCGCTGGATATCGAAAAAGTATTCGTGGTTAATCCAACTGCCGATTAAAATTTTCAACACAAAAGACACTATTTTTCCATAAAATTTGGAATTCACTGATTTTCGATGATTTTAAAATTAAAAACTTTCCGTAACTTCCCGATAATTTGAGGAATTATGAACAATAAATGTACATATCTTTTTTTTCTAATTATTTCCAGACGTTTTATTGTATACACGCGCGGCCATATGCAATTTTATGGAAATGAGCATCCGCCAATCAGAAGCGCGAAAATTATTATGGCGGCAAATTCAAATCGCTGATTTACATTCTCTGTTTTTAACATTTAAATAAAGTTAATAGAATGCCGAAATTACTAAGAAATTTAATTCAAACCTTCAATATTGTGGATTTTACAATATATCGATAGAAAATTCAAGATAGAAGTAAAAATCTTAAACTAAAAGTGTTTGAAATTTAAGAATTATTAAATGAACATTAAAGAATTATTTATTTTCAAGTCCATTTTGAAAACAATCAATTTTCGCGAAGTTATGACAATTTGAATTTTTAAGATTATTTTTCAAAAATAATTGAATCTGCGTACTTTTTAATTTAATTGAGATATTTAGGTTTTTTTCGAGCTTGTGGTAGAGCTTACGGTCCTTTTTCAAAATACACTAGAAAATTTTTTAAAATTCATTATCAAAACGGCGGCAGTTGTTTTAAAAATATTCAAATTCGATTTTCTAATAAAATTTTTTTGCTGAATTGATACTTGAATGAGGAAGAAATTGAAGATTAACAGAAAATAAAAAGAATTTATTTTTCATTCAGTTTTCAGTATCATTTTCAATTTCGTCAAAAAAATGATCCTTTCTAGAAAAATTAATTTTAAAATAGTTGAAAATAGTTTATTTTTAAATTAAAAAATGATTCTAATTTAAGCTTAGCAATTTTTTCAGATCTTGACCGAATCAGAGTTTCCGATTTAGAAAATGGAAATTTCTGTATAGACCACTGATTAAAACAAGGATGTCTCAAGAAACAATTGGTAAATATTGAAAATAAATAACGTTCAGATAATAATCCTAATTTATTTATGTACCAAAAATCTAACGGTATTTTTTTGAATTTACAGTCACGCCAGATATTCTCCTCGAATTTTTGGAAGCAGCCTTCCATCAAATTCTCTATTTTCGAAAACTCTATCCGACTTCGATTTTCGCGAAGAAAAAACTCTATGGAATTAGAATTTTCGTTTCTCAACACCCGGATCTAAATGAGTATATTAAGAATGTATTAAATTGCTTGAGAGAATTATTGAAGGACGACGATTCGAGTGTAAAATCGGTGCAAATGACTTTTTATAACAAGGAAGAAACCCCGATTGAAAAATTCATTTTTGATGTCATGGATCTGAAAACTTCCGACAAAGAGTAGTTGTATTTTTCTAATTTATTCAATTAGTATTCGTATATTATTTATTCTAGACGTTAATATATTAATTAAGATAATTTATTCACAGGAAGGATCCATATTATATAAAAACGGAAGAAGCTCTCAGGACAATTTGTCTGAAATTCTCGATGATGGAATCTTACTTAGAACCTTTGCCAGAAAATTCAACGTTTCGAGTAACGTTCATAACTTTTGAATCTTCACACATCGGTTTAAGTGAAAACCCAAATTATTCGGATTTTCCTTGGCTTGTAGAAGACGAACCGATTGAATTGAAAAACAAGCAACTCTTGCCCATAAAAACTATAAAGACTGAGTGTTTAAATTTACAAATTTACGCGATTGAGGACAAAATATCGAAATTGGAAACCGCAGAATCTCCAAGCGAATCGATATCTGAAACCAAAAAATGCAGAACCGAAGAAGAGAAAATAAATGTATGATAATTATTGTTACTCGATCAATATTGTAAATAAAAATATCAGTTTATATGAAAAAGAAAATGTTTTGATTAAACTATAATTGAAATTCAGAACAATATTCTTCAGAAAATGAATCGAAATTGTTAGTTACAGTAAAAATACTAAAATTGTGACTTACCTTTTCCAAAAGCTTCAAAATAAACAAAACAATTAAACATTTATAGGTTAGATTCACAAATTCGAACTTTTTCGAAAATTTTGCACTTTTTGGAGCACGAACTTTGGTTTTGTATATTCCAAATTTTCTTTTAAAAACTAGGAGAGTTTTTATTTATGATGAATATCTCATTGTTTTGCCATTATTTGGATTTTAGAACGAATTAATTATCATAGAAAAATTGTCAGCCATTTGGAATTTCAGGTCCGTGATTACTGATAACTGATCAGGGTGCCCGTTACTTCAATGTTCAATTGTTGCACATTAAAATTTTTTATGTTATTAATGAAATTTAACTTGTTTATTTTATTATAATTTTTTAAAACGATTCATGAAATATTTTATATAAATTTTAATGCATTTTACAGATTTTCATAATGAAATCAAAGATAAAATTAATTTTAAGGGAATGTGATATTTTACCATAACAGCAAATTAGTTATACCAATTATACATTCATAATAATAAATATTTTTAGCTTATAAGAGTCAATAAACCTTCGTCTATATGAGGCGAAGGTTTATTGACTCTTATTTACTAAAAATATTTATTATTATGAATGTATAATTGCGCTGCTGGTATAACTAATTTGTTCTTATGATAAAGTACCACATGCCCATAAGCACCTGAGGTAACAAACATATTATCTTTAGTGGTAATTACCATATGAGCAAATTCAAATTACCATTTTTTTTCCACAATTTTTACTTTAAATATAATTTAATAGTGCATAGCTGTAAAGAATGTGAACACGAATGACCGAATAATATTATTTTTTATTTGAAGTAAGGATTGCGGAAAAAAACCGGGTAATCTAAATTTGCTCATATGGTAATTACCGCACCTGTTCTTGCATAATTCCATTGTGCGCCTATAGGTAGGCAAAATTTTTCGTGATTTTTTTTTATTATTTTTAAATAGTTCTTTTTAATTCTTTGCAGTTATTTACTGATTTCTTTTGTATTTATATTGAACTCTTTTCAATTCTTCTGTATATATCTCTTGAGTTTTATTCGAAAGCCTTTGAAATATTTATAAATTTCTTAAAATCCTCTAAAACCCTGATGGAATATCTTCTAATATATATCAAAAAAGGCAAAAAATATCTCTAATATCTGTTGAATAAAATTGAGGAAATAAAATGAGGAAATAAAATTTCAATGTTTGGTATTTTTATTATTGCAGAGATCAAACAAAATAATGTTTATGATACCTTGCTTTTTGTTATAAATTATATATTACATTATGCAACATTTTTTTAGCGTGAGATGCGATAGAAGAATGAACAGGGGCGTAGCAACAGAATTCTTCGTGGGGGGGGGCAAACTCAAATGACAAGAATTTATCGTGTACATTTTTATTTAAGCATCACAAACATCTTTGTTATTTTAACAGCTTTATAGTTTAAATTTTTAAATGTTAAATTGTGATGTGCGCAAAATGTGAAATAATGTTAGAGATAATATTTAATTCGATGGGAATAAAAAAATCACTATCAATTGTTTTTGAGTGGAGGGGCATAATGACTATATATTGCCCCCCGTCCAAATTTATGGGGGGCAACTGACCCTTCTGCTCCCCCCGGTTGCTACGCCACTGAGAATGAGGCAGTACCTCAATTCTCCTGAATCAGATTATTATATAAGAAGTTTTACTTTTGTATGTTGGAGCAAATGACAAAAAAAATATAAATAAAAAAAAATGGCGAAATCTGTGGAATAAATTTAATCTGTCAGCTCATCTTAATATATATAGATTTTTGACTCTAAAAATGCACTGATTGAATTGCCGTTTGGCCAAGGTGGACTTTTAGAGTGCACGAGGGGCGTATGCTCCTTATTTGTTTGGAAAAATTAATAGATTAGCTAAAATGCCAAGATTTGTCGTGAAATAAAATCGTGGGTACCGCCTCCATTTTTTGACACGTGTTTTTGACAGCTCAGCTGTTCGCCCGTCGCCGCAAAGGTGCAGCGACGTTGTACATTTCAGGTTGTTTCGCTCGGAAACTTACCGGTAATATCCGGAACGTCGTGAATATTACCGGTAAGTTCTCGAGCGAACCAACCTGAAATGTACAACGACGCTGCACCTATGCGGCGAACAGCTGAGCTGTAAAAAACACGTGTCAAAAAATGGAGGCGGTACCCACGATTTTATTTCACGACAAATCTTGGCATTTTAGCTAATCTATTAATTTTTCCAAACAAATAAGGAGCAATTCAATCAGTGCATTTTTAGAGTAAAAAATCTCTATATATTAAAATGAGCTCACAGATTAGATTCATTCGACATATTTCGCCATTTTTTTTTGTTTTTTTATATTTTTTTGTCTTTTGCTCCAACAGCCTTAATATACACCTACAAACATTATTTCAAACATTGTAAATGTAAAGCTATATAAATTCCATAATTTACTGACGTATTCACGAATAAAACATTATTTAAACATTATTTAATAAAAACAAACAAATCTACTTTATAAAAACAAGATTCAGTTCTTCTAAATACTTGTTATTAATTTTTTTCCGAGGTGAATAAATATCTGCAACAGAATGAATACAACGTACTTTTTTCTTTCAATTTTGTTTGTGATTTTAGCTCAAGGTAGTGGAATTTTATCAAAAGAGAATTTTATGAGTGAGTACAATGTATGAATTAGATTTTAATCTTCTTGTTACGTGCCGAAAAACTCGTATACATTTTGTATACGAGTCAACTTTTGTCACCAATTATTTGTGACAAAATTGAAACAAATTTTTGTCACTAATTATTTGTGAATAATTGTCATTTTGTCATCCAATTATTTAATTAAAACAGGTTCCTCGTTTTAATAGAAATAGGGTTTACAATAATGGGCTTTAGTCTGGTCTCACCAAGCCTTTCCGGGTACCAGTGCAATGGATTCTGATATTTACTCATTGAAGTCAGGTCGCTTATCTCAGGACTAGTCCCTTTTAGATTATTTTTCAAAACACTTTTGAAGACTAGACTTTGTTCGGTGTTAGAGTTTCGATGATCTTCTTGTGTAAAATTTTATAATAATTATAAATTATATTATATTTATTATAATATTTTGTAGGTACGATGATTGACCTTAAGGATTACAATGAAAGTCAATAATGTTATCCTAATTACAAGTTTATTAATTAATTGCGGACGTGGCGGGATGTGACATTCTTACTAACAATATCCAGCATAATCCAACAATATCTTCTAATAATATCTCGTTTGAAATTGTTATCGCAGAAGCAAAGACTTCGGATCTTCTAATTCGCAAGAAGCGTATAATTGACAAAACAGTTGGTGGAAATTTGCCAGTGGCACTTAATGTGGTTCCTTATATAGTAAACCTTCAAATAAATGAAATTCCTACTTGCGGTGGTGCAATATTGTCACCAATTTACATCATAACAGCTGCTCACTGCGTTATGGAAAGAGGGATATACACCGTCCTATCTGGATCAAATTTTAGACATCGAGGAACACCTCACAGTGTAATAAACATAATAATACATCCAAAATTTGTTCCGGATGATTTTCCGAACGATCTTGCCTTGCTTCATATCTCTCCACCAATTAGTTTCAAACATTCACTCAATCGACCAATAGAACTCTATAATGGACATATTCCAGCGAATTCTCACGCGACTTTCAGTGGCTGGGGATGCATCTATCACAATGGGTAAGCAAATCCAAATTTTCGATCAGTTTGTCGCTTCATGAAGTTCAACAAGTCCTCCTTGTTCCCTTTTTGCAGAGAAGTCCGTGAATATCCTAGGGAATTACGAACAATCACGTTACCAGTGATCAGCGAGGAGGAGTGTCACATTATCTACAAGCGCTATACAGACATTTCAAGAAAAGATGTTTGTACTCTGGACCGGACAGGACAAAAGGGCAGTTGTTATGGTGATTCCGGCGGACCCTTAGTTTTCAGAGAACGACTCGTTGGAGTTATGGCATGGAATGGAAAACCTGCTGATCCACGATATCCGAATGTTTACATGAACCTCTCTCGTCCGGAATACAGAGACTGGGTCACTTCCTTCGTCCACAGAATTTGGAACTGAATTTGCTTACCTGTGAATAAAAGAAGTTTTTAAGTTTATAAACTTAAAATTATAATTATAATTAAATTATATATACATATATATATATTATATTGTATTATTCTTACATATTATTATTATATTATATTATATTATTATATATATATTATATTGATATTATATTAATATTAAATTATAATTATTATAAGCATTATAATGCTACTATGTAATTATAATACCTCAATTTTTAAAAACTACAAACCTTTGTATAAGTTTAAGATATTCCTTTTCAAAAGTAACACTGCTCAAGTCTCGCTGTTCATCCCTTCCAATTGTAGGCTAGTTTTAGATAAAGCGATCTTCTTTTTGTTAAACATTAAAATTAGTTCATTCTTGGGCTTGAATCAAGACTTTTTTTTTCTCTGTACGTCCTTGAAAATTGTATTTTTATCATATATGATCATTAACTAATGCGGAAAACGAACTCCTGCATTCAATACTTGTTTTTTGTCATGCTTTCAAAGCAGAGAAGTGCTCAGTATCGTTATTTTTTCTCCGTGTAGCGATATCACATATGATGTCTATCTCAAGGGCTAGTTTGTTTGTTTTCAAGAGTTTGTACTCAAGAGAGATAGCTTGCTTATTCAAAGAAACGTGTCATCTATTTCTGACTTTGCAATCACTGTTGATACAGTTTATAACGAAATTTTCATATCTTATTACGTCAGCACATGACCCGGAAGGATATGCTATATATATATAACAAAAACCGATTCAAATCTCAAAAAAGTTACTTCTAAAAAATGGACACAACAATATTATTTTCACTCTTAACTTTCGGTGTTCTTTTCTCTCAAGGAATGGAAACTTTTCACGGAAAGAGAACTGGTGAGTGAAATCCTCCCTGCTTAAAATGACGGATAGAATCCGTTATAAAGATATAATGTATAATAACATATGTATAAAATATTTATAATAATATATAATATATAATACTCGACGTTTTCCCGGTTAGAAATGAAACACACAATCCAAAGTCAGCACGGGTTAATGCACGGAAGATCATCAAGACCACATTTAATTTCCCACTACGGCTCATCCGGTTTGTCCCGGACCGGCACTACACCCGCTGTATGTCTGCGCAGGCACATCCGGAAGAAGCGAATAATTGATTTATCCCCTGGTCCAAAACAATCATCGACTCTTCAAAATGCTCCCTACATGGTTAGCGTAGAAGAAAATAAAGCTGATGTATGTGGAGGCAGTATATTATCCTCTAATTTTATTATAACTTCAGCTCATTGTGTCATAAATGCGGCAATATACCACGTTATATCTAATACAGCAGTAATAAGTAAAGCACTAGGACTTCAACACAATGTTACAAAAAAAATAATACACGATGAATTCACTCTACATAAATATTCGAATGATTTAGCCTTGTTATTAATTACACCGTATATCAATTTTCGGACTTCACAAAATCGGCCAATACCGCTGTTTACTGGAAGCCTACCGCCCAATCCTCATGGCACCATTAGCGGCTGGGGATGTAATACGATAGGAAGGTAAGGTATATCTTTCATTTAAGGGAATGTAATACTTTACATGAGACGAAGGTTTATTGACTCTTATTAGCTAAAATTATTTATTATTATGAACGTATAATTGGTATAACTAGTTTGCTCTTATGGTAAAGTGTTACATGCCCTTAAGATCAAAGATTACTTTATACCAGAGTCTATTAGGTGCACAACTTTGCTTCCGCGGTTTTTTCTCAAAATTTGAGGCTTTCCCCTTAAAAAGTAATTACCTGTTTATGATTCAAAGTACTGTCCGTCACTAACCACTACTTTTTGCCATCTTTCGGGGAATTGTCGGATACCATCTCGAAAAAACGATGCGTCTTTTGAGGCGATCCACGAATCTATCCATTCTTTGACTTCTTCATAAGAGTGAAAATGCTGCTCAGCTGGGCCATGTTCCATCGATCGGAACAAATGAAGGAAGGAGCAATGTCCGGAGAGTGCAGCGGGTGGGTAAGACTTCCCATTTTAGGGTTTCCAAGTATATCTTGATGGGTTTTGCGACATGTTGCAGGATAACTTTATCGTGTCTCTCTTGGTACTGTGGCCGTTTCTCCTTCAAAGCACGGCTCAAACGCATCAATTGCGTTCGATACCTGTCCCGTGTGATGGTTTCACTCAGTTTCAACAGCTCATAATACACCACACCGAACTGCTCCCACCAAATGCAAAGCATAACCTTGGCACCGTGAATATTCGGTCTGGCCGTTGCCGTAGAGGCATGTCCGGTATTCCCCATGATTTTCTGCGCTTGGGATTATCATAGTGGACCCATTTCTCGTCGCCCCTTCCGATTCTGTCTCTGAAGCAGCTGTTCACAAGCAAAGAAATGCCGTTCAACGTTTCTTGGCTTCAATTCATAAGGAACCCAATTTCCTTGCTTCTGAATCATTCCTATGGCTTTGTGGCTTGAACACTTCCCGCAAATGACGAGAATTTAGCTCGAAAAGTTACATTTTCAATCGAGAATACACTTCTGATACAATCACAAATTCACTATAATGTGGTGCTGTCGTTATGTTCACAGCTGTCCAATCTTACTGTATGGAACGTTTGACCTGCCTATTTCAACAGACACTTACACCGCAGCAGCCATCTATCGAAAAACCTCGGAAGCAAATTTGTACACCTAATAAAATCAATCTATATGAAAAATTGATTTTTCTCATTTCAGAGAGACAGCGCTTAGAGAGTTATATTCCATCACTGTGCCCCTTCTTAATATTTGGACATGTGCAGACTGCTACAAGGAATTAGCTATATTAACTGAGAGAGAAATTTGTACTTTTGACCCGAAGGAAGAAAAAGGTTGCAGCTATGGTGATTCGGGTGGACCTTTGGTTGTTAATGGTAAACTGATTGGTGTCCTCGCTTTTACTGAATCATCTACCCATCCACAATTTCCTTCTGTTTTTGCGAGTTTAATGTTTCAACCCTACAGGAATTGGATTCTCCAACACGTCGGTGGTGAGGGGGAAACGAGCGGAGGACGAGCCAATGGAAAATAAAGCAAATTTTATAAAAGTTATAACTGCCTACTTTCTGCACCTGTTATACACGATATTTCTGTTCATAAATGTACAGCCCTGCTGGAAGTAGAGAAATAGAAATCCTATCCCTTTTTATCCCCCTTCTATCTGTCGCCTATTCCAGTATATCTCTTTCTATCTCCATATAAATCCATATCTATGTTTATCTCTTTGATTTTACCCATTTCTATCCCTTTCTATCTCTCTATCTCCGTCTCAATCCCATTGCCTATCTCTTTAAATCCCCACTTCTCTTTTCTGCTGAAAGTAAAGAGATATAAATCCTATTCCTTTCTATCTTCTTGTCTCTAGCCTATTCTTGTCTACTCTGTTTCATTTCACATCCACGCCTATCTCTTTCAATCCGCACATCTTTGATCCTTCCTGTTTCTCGTCTATTCTTGTCTATCCCTTTCTATCTCCTTGTCTATCTCAATTCGCTCTTATCTCGTTCATTCCGCACATCTTTATTCCTGTCTATCTCTTGTATTCTTGTCTATACCTTTCTATCTTCTTGTCAATCAAAATTCGCTCCTATCTCTTTTAACCCCACTTTTCTATCCATTTCAATCTCTTTCCCATCATCTATGTCTTTTTATCTTCTTGTCAATCGACATTTATTGCTACGTACGTGTTTCAATTCCCTGATTGGGATAGAGCTCTTTCGAAAGAGTGATATTGGTTTTTATAGCATAATTGTCCTTCTAGCGAGAGAGATTGAAGTAGGGATATAAAGATAACAATTTTTATGCGTATAAATAGACTAAGAAATAGAAAAAGATAGATATTACCAGAAATAGAGATAGACTGAGGGATAGAAAGTGTTAGATATTACCATGAGACACAGAGATAGGTTGAAAGGTAAGAAGAGATAGATATCACAAGTTTTTGAAAACATTTTTTTAACGTATAGCACCATGTGACTTTGATTTGTTCCCCTACGTCAAACTGAGAATGAAAGGTCGGTGCTTTTCGTCAAATGAGGAGTTAGTAGCTCTTTTACTGTATTATTTCCTTAAACATATAAGTAATTCGCTGATGATTGTTTTTTTAGCATATCTATCACGATAAGGAATGATCGGGATGATTTACAGCATGTTGCGACATGTTGCGACAGTCTATATAATAATTACTCAAATCCCTCAAGTCCTATAAAAACAGAGTGTAAGATTGATGTAACTTTTAGAAAATTGATAAAACTGTGCATTCATCCTTCCTAGAATATTTATCACCTAAATCGAAAAAGCGAGCAGTTACTTCCTCACGATTCGAAGCAGTAGTAAACAAGCAGTAAAATTCCAATAGTTTAAAACCTATTAAATGTTTTATTACTAGTTCTATAAAATGAATAGAAAAGTAAACTTATGTCTCTTAATCCTCTGTGGAATTTTGTTCCAAGAAATATGTACATTATCGGGTAAAAATGGTGAGTGAAATGCTGTGTTTTGTTGAAAACTTGAATTTGGAATGCTCTCATTAAAACCATCATTATATGCAGAGAAATCGGAAGATCCTCACATTCGTAAGAAACGTATAATAGGCAGCCAACGGATTGCCTTCCAAGTTGCTCCATATGCTCTTAAAATTCTTGCAAATGGTATGTATCGCTGCGTAGCAACTTTATTATCGACAAACTTCGCCCTTACCGCTGCTCACTGTTTAATGCATCGGCTTGACCCGGAATACACCATGCTATCCAGCACAAGGCAGCTCGCTTATGGAATAACACACAATATTACGGATATAATACGACATGAAGGTTTCAATACAGACACAGATATTCATGATCTTTCTCTGTTTAAGTTTCTTCCACACATCAATGACCATTCACGTAATCAACCAATAAAACTTTATCATGGGGTATTACTACCAAATAGTCGTGGATGTGTTACTGGCTGGGGTTATCATGCTATAAGAGGGTAAGGTATATGTAAACACCTTAATGAAGTTGGTGTCACTATCATATCATCATCATATCATCATCATATCATCATCATATTCATCATTCTTTAACTATACTGACATTTGTATATATAGGTAAACGAATCTTACCCATTTCAGAGGAGAGAGACAGTTGCCAGAGCACTTAAGGACAGCCACTATGACAATAATTAGCCTAGATGAATGTCGTAGATACTACAGAGATTCGACAACTAGGATTTCGGATCATTACATCTGCACATTTGATAATGGAGAAAAACGGTGTGAAGATGGGGATTCTGGTGCACCTTTAGTTGTAAATGGTAAACTCGTTGGTATTATGAGTTGGAATGAGGAAGAATCTTGTCGTGTATTTCCTGATGTTTTTATGAACCTGCTGCTTCCTATGTACAGAAATTG
>CAJFCO010000442.1:195033-250334 GCA_904066015.1 Synergus gifuensis
AAATCGGATATAGACCGAATACAAACCGGGCAGGAAAAATTTGCTTTTTATCCAGTTCTATCTGGCTTCTATCCGGTCTCAGATACATATTTTCGGAATATATCCGGTTCCTATCCGAGAAAGATGATCAAAAAATATATAGTGGAAATATTCTTTCTGGTTCTGTCCGATTTTTATCCGACAAAATTAACCAAAAATGATATATTTGCAAATAACAAGTTCATTTTTATCCATTTTCTATCCGATCTGAATCTTATGTAAACGATATGTTACTTTTCACAGAAAAAAAAAAATGATGATGTGCAATGTATGCTGTGTTAATATTATTCTGCAGGACCGTGGTGTAGCCAGACTTTGATTCAGGGAGGGGCAGCATGCAACCTTTGAAGTTACAGAAAATTGGATGCGTTCAAAAACGAGTTTTTTCAAACTTTCGGTGATCGAGCGGTGGGGGGCAGCTGCCCCCCCCCCCTGGCTACGCACGTGTGCAGGACTGAGGGGCATATTTATGATAATAAATTGCTCTGTTTTGTGCAATATTCTATTTTTAATATACGATAAAATATATGGTAAGAACATATGATAAGAATTACGTAACATAAGGTTTTGCTTAATATTTGAATCTTTATATCCTGGATAAATTTCTAATTTATAAGTGCGTAGTCTCTTTCTAGTTGTACTATTCGTAAGCGCAAAGAATTTTAGCACAGCAGACACATCATCTACAGTGCAACAATTGCAACAATTGTAGATACATCTTTCGTACCAAAATTATTTTCGTGTATTGGAATATTAATAGCAGTGAAGTTCCAACGATTGAAAATTTATTCTGTTACCAATTTAACTTGTTCTAAAAGATGGGTAGAAAAGTTTACTTCTGTATCTTCATTCTCTGCAGAATTTCTTTTCAAGGTTTCCAAGGAACATCTGCCTTATCAGAACAAAACAGTGAGTAAAAAGTTCTTTTATACAAGAAAAGTTACAAAGACCTTTACTCGTTAGATCATTGATTTTTCATTTGATCATTTGATTATTCAGAGGATCTTCACATTCGTAAGAAACGTGTGATTGGAAGTGAAGATATTCCCTTGGAACAAGCTCCATACGCTGTAAATATTTTTGCGGATAGAGTTAATAGCTGTACAGGAAGTTTATTATCGCAAGGTTTTGCCATAACGGCTGCTCACTGTTTTGATCATCCGCATGGCACGGATTACAAAATGCTATCCGGTTCACCAATATCCGGCTCCGGTACACCTCACAACATAACCGAGAGAATACCACACCCATATCTTCGTTCGGATGATGAATCTCACGATGTTGCTTTGTTTGAGTTTCGTCCTATTATCAATTTTCAGCTTTCACTTAATCGTCCAATTAAATTGTATAGCGGTCATTTGCCACAAAATTGTCATGGTACTATTTCTAGCTGGGGATGTTATAGGATAATCGGGTAAGATCATCATCTTATCATCATCATTTTTTAATCATATGCTAATATTTGTGTGGCCAAAATTCTTAACTGATTTCAGAGAAGAAAGAGTGCTTCCCAATCAGTTACAATCAGCCACTGTACCAATACTTAGCTTACAGGAATGTCGAAATATCTACAGTAGATATGAGAATTTTGTCATTACGCAACAATACATTTGTACTGCTACTGAAACTGGAGGAACGCGATGTGATATTGGCGATTCTGGTGCACCTTTGGCTGTAAATGGTTATCTCGTTGGTGTTATGACTTGGGGTGCAAGATATAATATTCAACTACCTGACGTGTTTGTAAGCATGTTGCATCAGGATTTCCGGACCTGGATCTCTCATTACATACCTAATGCACTTGCTTAATAAGATTTGAATTTGTATTTTTTGGTCCTTGCAGTCTGGCCAAATAAAATAAATTTTAATAAATGGAGTTTGGGTATTAATCACTCTTTGTCTTAGCGACTCTTTAAAGGCGCAAAACTTATTGAATAGCTTCATTCGTTAGTTAGTGGTTGTATAAACATAATAAAAATCGTAATAAGCTATATAAATTTCTTCTATGTACATATACGTAAGTTTTATCTTCAAATAGACTTCTTTTCGAGTCTCTTATGATTAAAAAATGTAATTACACGGAACAACAATTTCTCGACATTGTTAGTCGGAAGGAATTCTCGAATTCGATGTTTTCTTGTCTCGTCTTGCCCAAATGCAGGACAAGGTTTTTTGTTTGTCTTAACTTCAGGCCCGGACTGGCCATATGGCAAATAAGGCCGATGGGTCGGTGTGGCCGCGATAAATTGCCGGTGTGGTCTATAAAATGTCCGGGCCATTTTCATGTCCCAGTCTGGGCCTGCTTAACTTTATGTGGTATAGCATATTATCACCAGAGATTATTTCAACTGTTGCTCACTTTGTCATTGATGATTCAATATTTCATGTTGTATCTGGTTCAGCAAGTATAAAATCCGGAGAGAGGCATATAACATTACACGCAAAATATATTATACATTGGTTATATCAGGATTCAATATTCGAATGATCTGGCCTTTTGCCTTTAATTGAACCGCCTATCAATTATTTGCCTTCATTTAACCATGGCATCAAGATTTACGATCAACAACCTTTGGTTGTAAATTGGTGATTTTAGCCTAGTTGTGGATAGGAGGCCGTAAATGTGTTGTAAATTGGTGATTTTAGCCTAGTTGTGGAGTTTACCATCAACAGCTTGGTGTCCTCGCATTTACTGAAGAATCAACCCATCCACCATTTCCTGCTATTTTTGCGGATTAAGGTTTCAACCCTACAGGGACTGGATTCTAGACACGTTCCACATGCAATTTAGTCGTTTCTGCCAGCGTTACCATTGTTACTAATTTATCGCTTCCGGACAAAATATGTCGTTTAGTAAAAGCTCCATTTAACTTTCCAATAACACCTTTTTGTCCAACATTTTTTTAATTTATCTGAAAACTACAATTGTCTGTAACCTGAAAGCTTAAAACTTAATATAAAAATATAAAAAATTAAATAAAATTCTTAAAAAAGTTTGTATTTATTATATATTCCTAGAAACAACATCCTTGTCTTTCTTAATCTGGATAAGTAGTCTTCTAATTTCATCAGTAATAACACTTAAAAATTTCTCTGTTAATTTTATAACAGATATATAAAAAACTTTTTTAATTATACCAAAACGTAATGTAAGTTTACATGTAAATGAAGAGGTAAGTATATGATGCATAAGTGAATGATAACCCAGAAATTCGTTCTAAATGCTCATTTTTTATAGCCTTTGCCAATAATGACTACGGATACAAGTGACATTTATTGACAAAAGGCGTTTGAAGATGTTTTTGTTGATATTGAATAGCATGGAAAATTAATTATGAGTGGTGTTAGTAAACATATGCATTATTTTTAAAATAACTATCTTTATCGCCACCTATTAAATATTGACTTCATTTGTAAATCTTATAAAGCTGTAAGTTATCTATATCGAAAGCTTGAACAAATAAAGCTACCTAAATAGTAGACCCAAAAATCAAAACCACTTCTGATAACATCCTAATAATAGAATATATACTAACTGCAATTTTCCTTCACAATGTATTGCGATGTATGTATTATATGTGTTGCAATATAAAAGAAAAAAAAGTTAACAATAACAACGACTTTTATTTTGCAATACTGAATCAAACATTTAAAAATTGTTAGCATACATTACTCAATGTTTGAATGAATAAAGAGCATATTGTTAAAAGTTATTGACCTAATCTAAAGCACTTCAAATAAGATTGAAGCAATGAATATAATACTAATTATATAGGTGGAAGGATACTGAAGTCGGTAAAACATATATAAAAATAGCAGTAAAATGTAAAAGAAACGTAATTACCATTGTGCTTTCAAAATTGTTTACGTTGATGCTGGATATTGAATATTCTTTATGATCCAGTTTCTATGCTCCGGATGAGCCACATTTATGAAAACATCCGGACTCCCTGATTGTGCAATCTCCTTCGTACCAGTTAAAACACCAACTAGGGTGTGGTTGAAAACTAAAGGTGCCCCCGAATCGCCATAGCATGAGCCAACTTGACCACTTCTATCACAAGTACAAATGTCTGTACTCCTAATTTCCGAATCGTGGACGTAATGAGCGTGATTTTGACATTCTTCTGGGGTGATGATGGGCAGAGTAGCCGATCGTAATTGAGTAGGATAGAATTCTATGCCCCTGAGATGAGAAATTATTAAGTTATACTATAAATTATTAGTTATGCTAAATTATTAGTTATGCTAAACTTTATTTAACTCATGTATTATCTTCATTGGACATGATATTCAATTTTCCACATCTTACCAAAATATCCAGTGACATCCCCAGCCACTAAATGTGCCATAAGCATTTTTCGGTATGAGTCCTTCGTATAATGGCACTGCTCGATTAGGCGAATGGGACAAATCAATTGGTGGAAAAATAATGATTATAGCAATGTCATGCGGATGATGTGCATAACGATAATCCGGATGTTTCGTTGTTGATAATATCCTGTGACGTATTCCATGACTTTTATTATGTGAACCAGACAGAACACTGTATTCCTCTCTATGGGGATGATAAGTACAGTGAGCAGCAGTTAAAATAGTAATGGCTGACATTATGCTTCCGGCACAAACATTTTTTTCTAGTACTTGAATACTGACAATGTAAGGAACTTGGTCAATTGTCATATAAGGTTTGCTGTTACGCCTTTTGTCAATGATACGCTTCTTGCGAATATGATGATCCGGGTTCACTGCACGAATCACGGAAATTGTAGTTTATTCAATGTTTATCATATTTATTTATTAAATATTATTAAGGATATTATACTTACTACCATCTTCTGAAGCTAATATTCCTTGAGACAAAATGCAAGAGAGAGTCAGGACAAAGTAAAAATTTCCAGACATGTTTAGAAAGATGTGCACTCTTTACTTAATTGAATATTGATTTCGACTGAGAAAATTTTTGTTCTTTGAGCTGAGAAAGGTAGAAGTTATGGTTCAGGAATTTTTAGGACTTCGCTTTATGTAAAATTGTTTAATTACTCAATTATGGTATCATCGTTTTATTAGGACTGTGGAAGACTTTGGCAAACTTTAGATTAATCAAACATAAGTTCGAGCTGTTTTAAGCATTGATCCAGAATATGCCGGTGTATATCGGTATATGTCCGGGACGTTCGATTACACATTTCGAAATCAGTCATTCTTAATTAAACAGTTTTATCCTTAGAATAGAAAAATGATGAAATTATCACGATTATACTTTAGCAGACTTATAGCTCTACAATTTTAAATTGTAGGCGTTCATTGAACAAACATTAACATAAATTCGACGCTTGTGCAAATTAAAAATTTTTCTTTTGAAATATACCAAACAGCAATCTTGCATGACAACATTTGCAATATTCATTCTGAACCAATCCGAAATTTTCCAAATCATTCCGGAATTTTTATTGAAACCAAACAATTTTATTCCGATCTTATTCGAAGGAAGTTTTCAGTTCGAATTAATCTGAGGTCAATTCAAAATCAATCCGAGCCTTTAATCGGTATGAATCTGGATAAATCCGGTCAATTCGAATTAATCGGAGTTAATTTGAAATTTGAATCAGAAGAAATCCAGTCAATCCGAATGAATCTGAATTTTTTGGATTCATCCGGATTGACTGGATTCATTCGGATTGACCGGAATCAATCAGATTGAAAGTTCGGATTAATTGTGATTAATTTGGTTTGATTTTGAATGACCTCAGATAAATTCGAATTAAAAACTTCTTTCGGATTAGATCGGAATAAAACTGTTTGGTTCGGATAGAAGTTAGTCACTGAGAATCAGTGAAAATGTACAGATTCATTCTGTCAAAATGTTATTATTTTACTAATAAATAATAAATAATAATAAATAATAAATATTAAATAATAAACTGCAGTTTATTATTTCATTTCTTGTTTATTATTTTATGAAATTCATTTTTTTAAATTTATTTTAGGTATTTTAGCTATATTTTAGCTTTATTAAAAACGAATAAGAATTATGACTGATATTGATTTGTTTTAAATTTAGAAACCGGAAATGATTCACGTAGTTTTCATTTTAAAATTTCAAAAAATAAGTTTGCGAATACGCAATCATGTCAAGTTGAAGTTTGATAATTTTGCGTTGTATTTAAATTTAAAAAAAGAACACCTTTTCATTATTGTTATAATTATATTTTATTATTAATTTATGTATATAAGTTAATTTATTATTTAAATAATAAATTAATCATTTAAACTGCTTATTTAATTATTTCAATTTTTAATTATTTTCAATTTTCCCGCCCTAATATTTGAAACTTTGGAAACTTTGGAACGTTTCAAAAGTTTCATGAATCTTTACAATCTCTACAGCTCTAGGCGTAAATATACACAAATATACGCCTAAATGTCAATTTGTAGATGTATTTTCAATTTTTTCAATAAAATCAAAATTGTTTAATTATTTTTTTGAAAATTGCTTATTTTGATTTTTAATAAACAAATATTTAAAAATGATGGCTGATGTGGAAGAAGAAACTGTGGCCGGTGAAATTCAACCGCAATTACGATCCTCTCCAAGGTAACCTCAAAATTTTACATAAAACTGATAAAAATCATTGAAAAATTAAAATAAACAGATTTAGAAAAAATTGAGGAATAGGGCGAAGTTTCAAATATTTTCTATTTTTATAATCATTTGTTTTAAAGATGCTAGATGCTTTCATTTGGAAATTAGGAGGAAAATTTATCTCAACCGTAAAATCACAAAACAAAATTGGAATGTTCTTAAATTTCGAACGTTTTCAAATTTCGAATGTTTTTAAATTTCGAACGATTTTAAATTTCGAACCTTGTTGAATTTCAAACGTTTTAAAATGTGGAATATTTTTAAATAAAGCTTAACATTTTTGAACGGTTTAAAAATTGGAAACCTTGTGAATTAATAAAAAGAATGTAAATATATTACATAATTAAATAAAAATCGAAAATTTATTATAATAAATACTCTAATTTATTTCAGAGAAAATGAGGAATTGGAAATTTCGGAAGACCTACAGAAAGTTGTACAGGAACTTTCTCAAGGACTTTTGAGTGTTTATCAACCACCATTGGAACAATTGGAAAAAGAGCTCAAAGAATTGACGTAAATAAAATAAATATTTGAATATCAAGTAAAACAGATTAATTATATCTTTTAAATTTTCCGAAATTCAGTAATATTTCATTTTTTTCAGTACGAAACAGGAATCTTTACTTCAAGAGATGCAAACTGAAAATAAAAAAATCGACGAAGTACAAGGAGAGCCGAGTCTAAACGAAATGGTAAATTATCTGCAGTAATCACAAGAAATTTGAAAAGTATCTGCAAAATTAAATTAGAATTAAATTAAATTAGATTAGTTTGATTTTAATTTCCAACTAGGACTTTTTGAAGAAAAAAAAAAATCTTTGATATGTAATTTGTTCGCAGTTTTCGATTATCAATACATATCAAGCCAAGCTGGCTTCCCTAAAATCGGAAATGGTTTCAATCCACGAAAGAACATCGAAATTAAAAGTAAGCGTTACAAAGAATTATTATAAAAATTTAAATAAAAATAACCTTTTCCCATTTTTCTAAACTACTATTGTATGAATAACCGTAAAATTGGCATTTTTAGAATCGAGCACAGCGATTACAAAAAACGAAGCTAAAGGACGCGCTCTCAAAGGAACAAAAACGAGAACAAGAATTACGTCGTGAACAAGAATTAATTGGGAAACCAAAAATTGAGGAACCAGGTACTAGTTAAAGAAGCAAAATAATTCTAGATTAAAAATAATTTAAGAATTTGAATATTGAGTTACGAGAACAAGTCATAGATTTAATATTAAATTTGCTATAAGAGGATGTAAAAAGGCATTATAATTAATTTAGAAAGTATATAATTAAATAGAGCATTTTCTAAAATATGTAAATTTATATTTCTTTTCTAACTTTAATTACCAAACAATTTCCCATTTTCCAGCCTCGAGACATTTTTTTTCTTTGCCACAAAGTCGATTAAACGTCCGTTCAGAAGGAAATCCGAGTATTTCTCTGTCTTCCTGAATTCTGAATGTGAAAGTTGACTCATGTGTTCCAATAAAGTATCTATAAAAAATTACTTATTTCAAAAATAAATTTGAAAATTAAAATTAAAAATTATCATTAATTACTAAGCAAAAATTACCTTGCATAGGAGCAGATAATTTGATCGATAATCGCGATTCCTCCGTCCTTAAATTTATTTCTCACATAATCCGAAGGGATAAATTTAGTGACTACAAAACCATCGAGGTGTTTTTTAAGCTCTTCGTATTCTGAAAGAAAAATCACAAAAGAAAAGCGCCTAGATTGGAAATTTAAACTAAAAGTAATAGCTATTTGATAAAAACAGGTTCTAAATTTTTTTACCGTGATTCTCAGCATCAGTAGCAATGAAAATAATTTTTAATTTTAGATCCTCCATTTTTTTCTTCAGCTGAATAGCAGCATTTTTAATTGTAGGGACGGATTCCGATCTCCCATGAAGAAAATCTCGCCTTCTTAAATGAACAGCCAAATATGGGCCACCTAGGGCATTTCTTCTGCCCTGTAAATTTTATTTTTTAAAAAGTAGCTTAATTAAAAGGAGAATTTAAATTCCAATTAGAAAAATAATTAATATTGCTGATTACTTTTTCCTTTTTCCAATCCGGTGACCTCTCAGTTTTATCAGAAAGATCATTAGAATTTAATTCAGTCTTTCTAAAGTTGTTTGCAATTTCATAAAGTTCCTGGTTGTATCTCATACTTCTTCTTGCAGTCCAATATTCTTTCGAACCATAAAAATCGTGGAGTGCAATTTCCATGTGATCAAAAACAACGGATCTGGAATAAATGAACTAATAGAATCAGATTTAAATATACAATGCCAATAAAATAATTTATTGGATTTATTCTTAATCTTTCACCTGTATTTAAATGGTTGAAGATTTTTTTCCAAATCAGAAACTGATCCATGAAATTTAACGCATTTTACTTCCCTAGAAGTAATGTTCAAATATCCCCAGAAATTTCCAGAAAATTTATTTTTTCCGAGTTTTTCATATCGCATTTTTCCTTTAGGGCAAGCCACGATTTCATTTTTCTCCATAAACTTTCCGGTTTTAAACATTTCCTCGTCGTTTTGTAAAACGTAAACAATATCTAGTAAAGTTTCTCCTTCACTCGAAGGATATTCTAAAAATTAATTAATTTCATAATTAAGTGTGTTGGAGCCAAGTTCTAATTTAAAAATTCGATTTCTTCATTTTACTCAACAAATATTAAATTTGGAATTTTTTCTCTCTGTAGAATTAATCAATTTTTAAGTAGAATTATGCGCACAGAGCGAGAAATATCTAATTCAAATATTTTTTAAGTAAAATGAAAATATTAAATTTTGAAGTTAGATTTTGAATTCATTTTATGCAAAAAGTATCGAAATTAAATATTTTTTCGCACCCTTTTTTCGCTCACTCTTTGGGTCCAACGCCTTTAATTGAAGTAAATTTGCTTAAATTTTAAAATTACTTGAATGACTTCTCTTATTGTGATTTTTAATACCTTTCACGAAATCGTACATTTCCAAAACTGGAATATATTTCTGAAGACTGAAAATATCAAAGAAAAGTCCCCAGGGAAGTCCAACTTGTGAGCCAACATTTTTGCTCCTCCAGTGATACAAGTTTCCTACAAATAAAAAAAATATATATATAAAAATTAGTTTTAATTTTTTTAATAATAGTTTGAATTATCTCAATTGTATTATATATTTACCCCATGGCGGTAAAACTAAGTTCCAATCAAATTCTGTATTTTCTTCTACCAATTTTTTTATAAAGACCGCAATACGGACGTAAACATCCCTTCGAAGATTAAATCCTTCTGGAGGATTAACATCATAAAGAATATATCTGAAAAAAAAATATTTGAAAATTTATAAAATATTAAAAATTTAAATTTTTAATTCTCCTTATTTCCCGCGCAAAATTTTCCTCACTTCAAAATTTTACCTTTGCTATTTTTACCAAGAAGAATATTTTGGCGCTTTGAAATATAATTTTTGAAAATCTAAGAACTGAATTTAGAAGTAAAAGTATTTTTACCATTTTTGAAGAAATTTTCTCTGCAAAAAAGCGACATTCGTTTTGAAAATAGAAAATGGGAAAGAATCAAAGAAACAGTTTAAACAACGTTATAAATTTTTTTTTTTATTTGCAAAATTTAAATCTACAAATACAAAATATAATAAATGAACAATTTTTTATAAATATTAAAACCAAAATCACACCTTTTTCTTGAAAAATTATTTGAAGCACTGCATTTTTTAGTTTCTCCCCCAACTTCATCAGATCTTAGACAAAATTCTGAATCTTGAGAACCAATTGCAAAAGTCACAGACAATAGTAAACAAAATATAAATAATCGGGTCATATTTTGAGGCTAGGTTACACTGTCAATAATCAAAATAAACTTCTCTTTCTTTCCAATTTTTATTATTTATTTAGCTCATTTTATAAGATTTTTAATAAATAATATATATTTACATATAAATATGAGGAACAAAAATCTATTGTATATTTTTTCAAAAAGAAACTCATAACATTTTAAGACACGTGAAGGTGAAAAAATACAATCAAACTGCGCAAACTCCTTATTTTTATCTTTATCAATCTTTATTTTTCGTTATCAGTTATCCGCTCCCTACCTTACCGGCATTTTTCCTCTCTGTAAATAACATTTCTAGATTTATTGATATAACGAATTGAAATAAGGAAATATACGCAAGTATGTTTATCTCATCGTAAATTATTATTTAATTTTATAAGTTTTGCAACTCGATATCCCAATAAATGTAGACGAAATATAATGCCAGCATTGCATGAATGAAACAATTACGGTAAAGTAGGGAAACGAGAACTAATACGTGGCCTTTATATAGAGGCCTGAGGAAGTTACCATAAGAACAAACTTAGTGTCGCTTTGGTTCACGGTTTCGACAACTTATGTTCCCATCGTTCGCCCCCAGTAAAAAATATTTTTTGCTAAAACCCATATGAACTAGAAAAGTATGTTTCGCATTTGAACTAGTTCTTTATAAAAGAATTTTAGAAAAAACTGTTATAATCAGGGATGCGTAAGTAAAATATACCCATAAATGGAAAAAACGCTTAAATTTTAATTTGCCGGTATTTTAGGCTTAAATTTTGCCTCTATTTCTATTTTTGATTTTCCTACTGTCTCGGGCAAGGCAACTATTACAAAAATCGTAGCAGCTACTGAAATAATGCTATAAAAGTACATGGAAATAACAGGGCCAAGCTTTTCAAGAGTTGGGTATAAATAAAGTGTAATAAAACTAAAGAGGCCACAAAGACAAGTTGTGACTGGTCCCAAAAAGTGGACGTATCTTGTGGGATAAAGTTCTCCCATCATTGACCAAGGTATGTTAAGAAAACCAAAACTTCCTAGAGTCTGAAATAAAAATACGAATTTTAATATTAATCCTAATAATTCTAAGTTTCAGGTTATACAGTATTTTTTTTGTGCACTAAATCGTAAATCTTCGAATACAAAAAATTGGAAAAGTTTCTTATTACCACAAATATTAAAATGCAGACTAATGGAATCCAGGAAAGTTTGCTATCCGATAAAAATTGATTGTAGCTTCCGAGGGTTGTGATAGAAACCGTCATTCCACATCCCGAGATGATAGAAGATTTTCTTCGTCCCAATCTACAATTCCAAATTGGAGACCATGAAAATTATTTTATGAAAATTCTATACTCTCAAACTGAATTAATTTCCCTAATAACTCTTACCTCGAGCTGCTCAAAATTTGTGCTAGCTCACCACAAATTTGAAGGATTCCAAGCACCACAGTCACCAAAAAAGGATCCTGAATAACTCCAGCGTTCGATACTATATTCACAGCATAAGCACTAATTACATAGATGCCACAAAATTTTTGAAAGAAAAAGAAGCTATTAAGGATCAGAAATGGCTTCCAGACTTCAGGAAATTTCATGATAGAAAGCAACAATTGTATCTTCAAGCGACATTTTTGAAAACGTGATTTACTTGTAGTCTTTTGAGTCAATTCTTCGTTATTGATATCAACATTAACAAATTCATACGTATTGCTTTTCCTCATGGAAGCTTCTTCTCCCACAGTCTCATTTTTGTCATAGTTGCACTGGCTGTATGCAACCATATTAGCAAATTCAGTCTGAAATTTCGCTGTCTCGGCTTTTAAGCCACGTAGACGAAAGAGTGATTGTTTAGCTTTTTCCTCTTGATTTTGGATCAAGAGCCATCTGGGACTTTCTGGAAGAAAAATATATGTTGATAGTGCTGATACCACTGAAATGAAGACGGCACATGCAGCCATAATTCGCCACTTTCCCTAAATTAAATCACAGTTACTAAATCAGCGAATTATAGTTTCTGTACTGAATTTTCAATGATATATTTCAGGAATACCAACCTCGATAACATAACCGAGAAAATATATCATTATCATTCCTAAGGAAATAAAAAGACTCGAGCAAGAATTGAGCATTGGTGAAAGTTCGATTGTTGTCATCTCCGATATGTAAGCTACTCCTGGAACTGTGCTCAACCCCATTGCAAATCCTATAAATGGATGAAACACAATCAATTTCGGTTTGTTTCGTTGTAGGTCTTACAGATATTTTATTACCTGCAACTACTCTGCCTATTAATAATTGAGGTACATTGTAGCTAGAAGCAATGAGTGTCCATGCTGCTACGTGTACTAAACTTCCGATCGAAATTGCTACTCTTCTTCCAAAAGTCATGGTGTATATGCTTGTCAGGCAACCGACCGGCATAAATATTGATTGGACTGATGCTGTAAAATTATAATTTCTTGTAAGCGAGTTTCTTTTTTTTTGTGAGATTACTAGCCGGAAGCTATTACCAAATAAGTTCGGTTCCTGATCTTCTAGAAAAATATCCCTCGAGTTCTTCAAGTAGGGAAGTGCAATAGCTGAATAGCCAACAGTCATTCCTGTTGGCACTAAATTAATAAGAGCCAGAGTGCTGAAAACAATCTGTAACACAAATAGGAAATTATTATAATATATGATTATCAATTGTTGAAGAACATAAAATAAGCTTAATTAATCTTTTTTAAAAAGAATCATCTATGTAGGAAAATATTTTCCTCTTCATTTTGCTGTAGTAAAATAAATAGATGCAAATATTGACTTATAAACAAAACTATAATCATATTTTCCTTTAGATATAAAGGGTTATTAGATTAAAGGAGTAGATGTTGTCATTAATAGTATTCGTTTAGAAAAGGTATTTTACAATTCTTGCAAAAGTTAACGCATAATCTTTAATCAAGTTTAATTCCAAAAAAATTTCCTAAAATTTTTAAACGCTTTTTGTGTATCTTCAGTTATTTGTACAAATGAAATAAATATTTACAATGTAAATAAAATTGCACCATCGGATTATATTTTTGCACAATTTTAATATGGGTTGATCGTCGCGCTTCGCGCTCTGTATTGCGCGCTTATGACTTTCAGGAAGCTTGCTCCTTACAGGACGCTTGTACCTATATCATCAGGGCACTCGCGCTTCGCGCTCGTTATTTGATACAAATTTTTTGATTACATGTAATTCATTCATACGAATGTAAAAAATAACTAGGTATACAATGATATTGTCATATTATTTTTTATCAAATTATTTATTCAATCAAAAATAATTAGAATGAAATTTATAAAAACCACGATTAAAACTAAGACTACTCATCCTATTGAAAAATGGCCAAAGGAGAACTTGTAGATCTTTCTGAGACCAATAATTGTGTTTGTTATCATTTTCTCTGCATCTCGAGTTATTTGACTCAAAATTTGAATTGTAGATTTTGTAAGGAAATTCAGAAAGTTCTTATACCAATCCTAAAGGGCGTTCAAAAAGAAACATTTTTCACCTCTTGACTTTCTTTCATATTGTGCGTTGTTTGGCTTCTAATTTCAGTTTTAGTTCATTTTTTCGGATTTTCAAAATGTTATGTCTTTCAATTTTTTTTATCGAATAAAGTCTTTAGGAAAAATCGGTCAATTCTTTCGAAAGTTATCGTGCTCACAAACTAAAAATATACAGAAGACACACAGATACACAGATAGACAGACATACACATTCGTAAAAACATGTTTCTTGGATTCAGGGTGTCACAAAACGTGCACATTTGACAAAAACGGGGGGCGGGTCAAATTTTACACAAATCTAATACCTTCTCCGATGAGAATGTAATATGATAATAAAATATACCTGGAATACAGTTTCCCTTTCGACGCGAAATATTCCGACCATCTTCTTTCCTCTTGTGCGACTGCCTGGTTATATAGTTAAGTGAATGCGAACCTGTTTTATTCACATGTATTATATTTCCAGATAAATACTTGTGATTTTTCTTATTTTATCTTTCACCATGCAAGTATGTAATAATAATTGCTTATTCCTTAATTTCAGAGGTAACAAGTGTTTTATTGGAGGCTAGGAATTACTTTGAACATTTCTGTTCTTAAGAGTTTATGATGTACTAATTATTATGCTAAAGTTAAGACAAGCTAAGCTTGTAACGGACTGGTAAACTCCAAGGAGATACTTTTAAAAACCGACACGCTTGCTGGAATGCCGGCTATCATTCGTGACTATACATATATAAGACATAGGTCATCATTGCTTAATTGTATGTTCCATAAACGCATGCGCCAAAAAAGAAATTATCTTTCTTTGAAACATATATAAACATCCTATCAATGTATGCACAGAATTAGACTTTTTTGTAAACCCTACTCTAGAATATTAACAGTATATTTGCAGAAAACAACAAAGTTACGACAAAAACAAAAGAAAATAAAGAAATAAAGAGTAGCGGGAAAATTTTCTTTTACCAATGTAGAATAAATTTGGATGGAGGCAAAATTGTAGAGTCCTTGACCAAAAGTTGTTATAGAGATCCAAGTATATTTATAAACTTTGTGGGATAAAGTTCCCCTATCATTGCCCAAGGCAAATTTCCTATTCCTATGCTTCCCATTATCTGCAAGGTCATGTTCTAAGTTGGTACAAGTTGTTAAAGATGAAACAGTTGATGTTGAAACAAGTGTATGAGTTTCAATGAAGAGTTTACTTACGAAGAAGATAAGAACAGCTGCTAGTGGGAAGAATGTTGCACAAGTAGATTCAAATAAATGGTTATAAATTCCTAAAATTGCAAGGGAGATTGCTGTGCCAATTCCAGAGATGATGCCTATTCTTCTACGTCCCCCCACACTCGGGTGGGACGTAGAATCCGTCAAGCGTGAAAGGTGCTCTCGATCGGAGTGCTCTCGATCGCGAGATGAGTGTATATTATATATTAATTAGAATTATAATTAATTTAATGAAGAATTAATTAGTTTAATAAATGATACTTCGAACTGCAGAAAACTAAAGTAATATCACTGCCCATCTGCAAGAGTCCCATCATTGTCGAAACCAAATAGGGATTTTGGACAACTCCTGCTTTAGATACGATGTCCACAGCATAAGGGACAACAACCGTCACTCCGCTGAATTCTTGCAAAAGGAAGAAGGCATTAAGGATGAGAAATGGTTTCCAAACTTCCGGAATTGCGAAGATTGTTCTCAGAAATTTTATCTGCTCCCAGAATCTAGCAAAGAATGCTTTCTTCTCTTCAGACCTTGGTTCTTCTAAACTCTCTTATTCTTTCAGATCTTTGCTTTTCAATATGTATACTCCGATTTGCTGTAAGCGATCATTGCTGCAAATTCTCTTTTAAATTTTGGATTTTCGCTCTTCAGTCCTCGCAATCTGAGAAGTGAAGTTCTGGTTGCTTCCGTTCTATTTTTTAAGAGAAGCCATCTTGCACTTTCGGGAATGACAAGAACGGCTCTGAGGATTGAGAATTTTGTTGAAATTGTTGCTGATAATTCCCAATTACCCTGGAGAAGATAATATATGTGTTATTATATTAAAAGATTTCCTTCTAGATGCTTTCAGAGAAAGGTTGTGAAAAGGCATTAATTAATTAATTTAAATAGTATATATATATATAATTAAATAGAGCATTTTCTAAAATATGTAAATTTATTTTTTTTTCTAACTCTAATTGCCAAACAATTTCCCATTTAAATTATTATTTAATTTTACAAGTTTTGCAACTCGATATCTCAATAAATGTATAGAAATGACATTCATGCAATGAAACAATGCCGGTAAAGTAGGGAACGGAAAACTAATACGTGGCCATTATATATATATATAGGGGCCTGAGGTAGTTACTATAAGAGCAAACTTAGTTTCGCTTTATTGGTTCACGGTTTCACCAACTTATGTTCCCATCGTTCCCCCACCCCCAGTAATAGATATTTTTTGCTAAAACCAATATGAACTAGAAAGGTATATTTCCCAGATGAATTAGTTCATTATAAAAGAACTTTAGAAAAAACTTATTATCAGGGATGGGTAAGTAAAATATACCCATAAATGGAAAATACACTTTAATTTTAATTTTCCGGTAATTTAGGCTTAAATTTTGCCTCTATTTCTATTTTTGATTTTCCTACTGTCTCGGGCAAGGAAACTATTACAAAAATCGTAGCAGCTAGTGAAATAATGCTATAAAAATACATGGAAATAACAGGGCCAAGCTTTTCAAGAGTTGGGTATAAATAAAGTGTACTAAAATTAAAGAGGCCACAGAAACAAGTTGTGACTGGTCCCAAAAAGTGGACGTATCTTGTTGGATAAAGTTCTCCCATCATCGACCAAGGTAGGTTAACAAAACCAAAGGTTCCTAGAGCCTGAAATAAAAATACGAATTTTAATATTAATCCTTATAAATACTAAGTTGCAGGTTATACAGTCTTTTTTTTGTGCACTAAATCGTAAATCTTCGAATACTAAAAATTGGAAAAGTTTCTTGTTACCACAAATATTAAAATGCAGACTAATGGAATCCAGGAGAGTTTACTATCTGATAAAAATTGATTGTAGACTCCGAGGGTTGTGATAGAAATCGTCATTCCACATCCCGAGATGATAGAAGTTTTTCTTCGTCCCAATCTACAATTCCAAATTGGAAACCATGAAAATTATTCTGTGAAAATTCTATACTCTCAAACTGAAGTAACTTCCCTAGTAACTCTTACCTCGAGCTGCTCAAAATTTGTGCTAGCTCACCACAAATTTGAAGGATTCCAAGCACCACAGTCACCAAAAAAGGATCCTGAGTGACTCCAGCATTCGATACTATATCCACAGCATAAGCACTAATTACATAGATGCCACAAAATTGTTGAAAGAAAAAGAAGCTATTAAGGATTAGAAATGGCTTCCAGACTTCAGGAAATTTCATGATTGAAAGCAACAATTGTATCTTCAAGCGACATTTTTGAAAAAGTGTTTTACTTGTAGTCTTTTGATTCAATTCTTCGTTATTGATATCAACATTAACAAATTCATACGTATTGCTTTTCCTCATGGAAGCTTCTTCTCCCACAGTCTCATTTTTGTCATATTTGCACTGGCTGTATGCAACCATATTAGCAAATTCAGTTTGAAATTTCGCTGTCTCTGCTTTTAACCCACGAAGACGAAGGAGTGATTGTTTAGCTTTTTCCTCTTGATTTTGGATCAAGAGCCATCTGGGACTTTCTGGAAGAAAAACAGATGTTGATAATGCTGATACCACTGAAGTGAAGACGGCACATGCAGCCACAATTCGCCACTTTCCCTAAATTAAATCACAATTACTAAATTAGCGAATTATAGTTTCTATACTGAATTTTCAATGATATATGTCAGGAATACCAACCTCGATAATATAGCCGAGAAAATATATCATCATTATTCCTAAGGAAATAAAAAGACTCGAGCAAGAATTGAGCATTGGTGAAAGTTCGATTGTTGTCATCTCCGATATGTAAGCTACTCCTGGAACTGTGCATAACCCCATTGCAAATCCTATAAATGGATTAAACACAATCAGTTTCGGTTTGTTTCGTTGTAGGTCTTTCACAAATTTTATTACCTGCAACTACTCTGCCTATTAATAATTGTGGTACATTGTAGCTAGAAGCAATTAGTGTCCATGCTGCTACGTTTACTAAACTTCCGATTGAAATTGCTACTCTTCTTCCAAAAGTCATTGTGTAGATGCTTGTTAGGCAACCGACCAGCATAAATATTGATGGGATTGAAGCTGTAAAATTATAATTCCTTGTGAGCGAGTTGCTTTTTTTTTTTGATGAGATTACTAGCCGGAGGCTCTTACCAAATAAGTTCGGTTCCTGATCTTCTAGAAAAATATCCCTCGAGTCCTTCAAGTAGGGAAGTGCAATAGCTGAATATCCAACAGTCATTCCTGTTGGCACTAAATTAATAAGAGCCAGAATGCTGAAAACAATCTGTAACACAAGTAGGAAATTATTATAATATATGCTTATCAATTATTGAAGAACACAAAATAAGCTTAATTAATCTTTTTTTAAACGAATCATCTATGTAGAAAAATATTTTCTTCTTCATTTTGCTGTAGTAAAATAAATAGACGCAAACATTGATTTATAAACAAATCTATAATCATACTCTCCTTTACATATAAAGTGGTATTAGATTAAAGTGGTGGATATTGTCATTGGTAGTGATCATCTAGAAAAGACATTTTATAATTCTTGCAAGAGTTAACGCATAATCTTTAACCAAAGTTAATTTCAATTTTAAACAGATAATCCGCTTTTTGTGTATCTTCAAAGTTATTTGCACAAATGAAACAAATATTTACAACGTGAATAAGATTGCAACATCGAATTATATCTTTACACAATTTTAAGTAAAAACGTGATAATATATATACCTGGAATACAGTTTCCCTTTCGACACGAAATATTCCGACCATCTTCTTTGCTCTCGTGCGACTGTCTGGTTATATAGTTAAGTGAATGCGAACCTGTTTTATTCACATGTATTTATTTCCAGATAAATATTTGTGATCTTCCTTGTTTTATCTTCTACCATGCAAGTATATGTTATAATAATTGCTTATTCCTTAATTCCATAGATAACAAGTGTTTCATTGGAGGCTGGGAATTACTTTGAACATTTCTGTTCATGAGAGTTTATGATGTACTAATTATTATACTGGAGTTAAGACAAGCTAAGCTTGTAACGGACTGGTAAACTCCAAGGAGATACTTTTGAAAACCGACACGCTTGCCGGAATGCCGGCTATCACTCGTGACTACATACATAAAACATAGGTCATCGTTGCTTAATTGAATGTTCCATAAACGCATGCGCCACAAAAAAAAATTATCTTTCTTTGAAACATATTTGCACATCCTATCAGTGTATTCATTACAGAAATAGACTTTTTTGTAAATCCTACTCTAGAATAATAACAGTATATTTGTATAAGACAACAAAGTTGCAACAAAAACAAAATTACATTTTGAAACTAATTTCAATCTCAGCCTTTGATTTTCCTCTCGTTTCCGGCAAAACGAGAACAATAAAAAGTGTAGTTGCAGCAGCGACTGTGGAGTAGAAATAAAGAGTAGCGGGAAAATTTTCTTTTACCAATGTAGGATAAATTTGAATGGAGGCAAAATTGTAGAGTCCTTGACCAAACGTCGTCAGAGGTCCAAGGATATTTATAAACTTTGTGGGATAAAGTTCCCCTATCATTGCCCAAGGCAAATTTCCTATTCCTATGCTTCCCATTATCTGCAAGGTCATGTTCTAAGTTGGTACAAGTTGTTAAAGATGAAACAGTTGATGTTGAAACAGGTGTATGACTTTCAATGAAGAGTTTACTTACGACGAAGATAAGAACAGCTGCTAGTGGGACGAATGTTGCACGAGTAGATTCAAATAAATGTTATAAATCCCTAAAATTGAAAGGGAGATTGCTGTGCCAATTCCAGAGATGATGCCTATTCTTCTTCTGCCGATTCTGTCGTGTTGAAGACATTTCTTTACATATTATATGTTAATTAGAATTGTAACTAATTTAATGAAGAATTAATTAGCTTAATAAAGAATACCTGGAACTGCAGAAAACTAAAGTAATATCACTGCTCATCTGCAAAAGTCCCATCATTGTCGAAACCAAATAGGGATTTTGGACAACTCCTGCTTTAGATACGATGTCCACAGCATAAGGGACAACAACTGTCACTCCGCTGAATTCTTGCAAAAGGAAGAAGGCATTAAGGATGACAAATGGTTTCCAAACTTCCGGAATTGCGAAGATTGTTCTCAGAAATTTTATCTGCTCCCAGAATCTAGCAAAGAATGCTTTCTTCTCTTCAGACCTTGGTTCTTCTAAACTCTCTGATTCTTTCAGATCTTTGCTTTTCAAAGTATACTCCGATTTGCTGTAAGCTATCATTGCTGCAAATTCTCTTTCAAATTTTGGATTTTCGCTCTTCAGACCTCGCAATCTGAGAAGTGAAGTTCTGGCTGCTTCCGTTCTATTTTTTAAGAGAAGCCATCTTGGACTTTCGGGAATGACAAGAACGGCTCCGAGGACTGAGAGAACGGGTATAATTGTTGAGATTGTTGCTGATAATTCCCAATTACCCTACAGAAGATAATATGTGTTATTATATTAAAAGATTTCCTTCTAGATGCTTTCAGAGAAAGGTCCCATACCTGAGTTAAAAATCCTAGTAAATAGATGATTACATATCCAAATGAAACACAGAGACATGTTCCTGCATTTAGGATTGCTCCTAAGTTCAGAGAAGAGACTTCTGAGATGTAAACTGTTGTTGGGGTCAATTATGCCAATCCTGTTGCAACACCTGAAACATTCATGTTGATTATGGAATGTTGGAATTATGTTATGTTGTTGTTTTTCCTTAGGATGTTTAACATTATGATGATTGAAAGAAAACCAACCCTGGATTAGTCTGCCAGCCAGCAATTGAACTGGACTATAACTCGAAGCAATGACAATCCAGCTCAGGGCAAAAAGACTGCTACCAACAGAAATAGCAAATCGTCTTCCATTCCTCATTGTTAGGATACCAATCATGCAACCAATTGGCATTGTTGTCGAAGGAACTGAAGCTAAAGATATTTATATTTGCTTATCGAATTGAGAAATGTGTCCTAAAGTTTTCAAAATTTACCGAAGAGCGCTGCTGTTTCTGTACTTAGTTTAAAATCGAAATCATCGCTTGTCAAGGTTGGCAAAGCAACAGAAGGGTATGCTATTCCCATTCCTGGTCCCACCAATGCCAGTCCAGCAATTGTGGCATAAAGAAGCTGAAAAGATAATTCAGAATTCCGTATCGAGAATCGTATCGCAGGAAAACTTTTCTTGATGAAAACTTACCTGAAAATTGGTTTCTCTTTTTGGAAACATTCGAAGGTTCAACATTTGAGAAAATCGTATAATTCTCGGAGTGCATTCGTCTGAGAAATTAATCTCGGAGAAATTGAAGCTGACTGTAATCCGAAGCCAGAATATTAGCAAAATGGGGACACAATTCCAGCTTATGGTGTTCAATTCATATTTCGCAGGAAACCTTATGCGCGAAATATTATCTTTATCTGAATATATAATCGAGATTAGTTAAGTCATTGACTGTTAAATTGTTACACTGTTATTATAGATGTTATCACTGATAAACGGTTGCTAAGTGCAATTGAATTATTTATTTCAAAGACGAATATAGAATATTAGAGAGGAAAAATATATTCTTAATGTCAATATTATCAATAAATTCTCAATGTTATCAATGCAGTGACAGCAAAAAGTGAGAAATTATGAAAGCATTCGCCTAACAATGATACAGAAAAAATATTCCTTTCGTTCTTTAATTAACAGCATTTTCCATGCATCTGGCTCGTGAAACAGGTTTTCATTTAAGGTCAAGGAGATTCTTACGTATCATTTGAAGGTCGCCATTGATGTTCAGACTTCCGATTACTGTAGGTCAATTTACGACCGGAGTTATGACTCTGGTTCCTTTTTTAAGCCTACCTCAATGTATTCTTTTTTTGGTAAAGATACATTCCTCAACAATAGAATAAATACAATTTTTTAATCCTCTTAAGCCAGCACGTTCTCTCATGTTATATGTTGTTAATCTGCTTAAGACTTTTTTATTTATTGTCATATTATCACACGTGTTCCTTTATCTTTGAATTTAGATCCATAGATGATTTTTTTTTATTTTAATCTTTTAGACAACAGATGTTCTGCGACCTTCCTTTTGTTATCTTTCTGTTTTTAATTGTTGGTTGTGTAATTATCGATTGCATTTAAATGTGACATTGCATCTATATACTTATGTCGCGGTTTTAAACCGCGATATAAATATTCTTTGAAGGTTTCAAGTTAATTATTGTATAATATATGGTTTGGGTATAGTTAAATTTTAAATTTCAATTTTAGTAATTGATTTATTTAATAATTGTAATTGATATTTAGTAATTAAATGTAAATTAAATAAAACTCTTGAATCTTGGAACTAATTTTAGAAATGAAATCAACAACAAAGGATGAAAAATTTATTTTGCGAAATTAAGATTGATGCAGACTGACATTTTCTTTGATACTCTCTCTCTTCTCTTATCGCTGATTCAACAGAGCTATGAATCTTGAAATTTGTTATCTTTAGTGCATATAAACAATTTTATCAAAATTAATCTCTGTTTTATATTACAAAATGATTTTCAGTGCTTTTTCTAATGCAATAAATTCTTTTTGTTGCTTTTCGATTCTTTTTTGTTGCTGTTGTTGCTTTTTTGCTGAAAAATCAAACGAATGTAAAAAACTACCCGAAAATAATTCCCGAAATATCAAATTCCCAAAAAATAATATTACCGAAAGTCTTTAGTAGCGAAAGTAGGAAATAATCGAAATTTCAAACTAATTCACGAAAATTATAAATTCCCGAAAACTTCTCTGAATTATTTTAGGTCAAGTTTAGTGAGGAACTTAGTTCGCTACAGAATTTTAATCCAATTTATAAATTTTGTTGTTAATCATTAAAATATACTTTTAAATCTTCGTATCAAAAATCAAAAAAATTTTTTTTTTAGTCCCGCCTTTTTCCCACGAATTTGCGCGCAAAATTTAAAACGCGATTTCTGCAAATCTTCGATAACAGCCAAGAATCATAAATACCGTAACTGGAAAAATACATCGATAAACACAACTTTCAGTCTCGTTGAAATAAGAACGTACGTTAGGACTCGAAGTCCCTACAACGAAGTCAAAATCGTGCGTTCGTTCAGTCGATAACGAGACTCGGTTTAGTTCACTCGAAACTCTAGAAAATTTCCACGCGAGTTGATACACCATGAATTAAATTTCAGTTTGACTAAAAACACATCAAAAGTTCAAACACATAAAAAAAATATCAAAAATATCAACAAAAATTTCATGCTAGAAATAAATAAAAAGTGGTTTTCACAAATGTTAGCATAATTAAAAAACTCATCCAGACTAGAGCTTTAAAATTAAAAAAAATAAAATAAATAAAAATATTGTAAATTTGAGTGAAGATAGAAATTAATTTAAAATTAATTTTCATTATTATTTATCAGAGTAAATTATTTCAAAACACATAGAGTTGTAATAAACGATCTGAATTAAATAGTCGAAGGACATCTTTTATTGCAAAATGAACAAAGACTCGCAGTTTTATTCAACACAAAAATAGAAATATCAACATGTGGATCGCGAGATTTGATGCGGTAATTAGGATTGTATTTTATCATTTATGATAAGAAAATATCGAGACGTCTAATAGAGACATTTTGTTGGTTTGTGTTTCAGGCGTTGTTTTAACAAAGATAACATAAATTTCTAGTTTAAAAAAAAATAGTGTAATAAATTTTCCTGATAGCAATAAGCAAAGAAAAGATTGTATTTGAGTTGAAAATGGTCCATTATTTCGTGAGAATTCTCTTATGAAGCACAAAATTCCAGATGTTAATCTGTTTCGTTTTTCCCTTCGATGAGATTCTGGTTCTGACGGACGAAGTGAAAGTTTTTTCTCGAGTCTTTTGTGGTCAAGAAAAGTGAAGGTATACCATAAATCATGATGAATGAACCGACTGATCCAGTGGAAGTCAAGGCAAGTTGCATTTTGCCCAAAAAACTGTGAAAATGCCGAAAAATTGTCCACTACAATCTTTAATAATAAATGATAATTAATTAATTGTAATTAATTAACTAAATAATTAATTGTTGCCACCTGTTGTCGACTTGTGATTAGAATTGGCCTGGCTTAATTGGGTTTAATTCAGCCTTGTTAGAGATCCACTTCTGCCCTTTATCGAATTTTCTATACACATTTTTTTACACAATTTTTTTTTTAAACATTCGGCTTTTTAGAATAATTAAATAATTACTAATTTAATTGTAGGTGGAATCTGACTTGGAATTCAAACGTCGATGTGACCGCAAAGCAACAATTTACCAGGTAATTAATAATAAATTAATTAATTAATTATGATTACTTGCAGTTCCAACTTTTTTTCGTTCAAGAAAATTGTTCTTTCGACTCGAAATTTAGAAAAAATAAGAAAACTGCTGATTCGATAGAGAACCTGGACTTTATAGCCTTTTTTAGTCACGTGATGATTTATAAAAAAGATTTATGGTATTTTTTCCGAGGAATTTGAAAATACCTGTTCTACTCATTCTAGATAATTAATTTTTAAAATCTCATTACTTCAAGTTTATGGTATTTTATTTACTGTAATCGGTTTATTGGATCTGATATTTTTGAAATTCTGTAGATGTTTTTAGACTAAATTGCTTTTAATTTTCGATTACGATTATTATCGTTGAAAGAATAAAGCTACTGTTCAATTCTAATTATGATAATTGCTCCTTGATTTGCATTTAATTAGTGTATTTTTACGTCAGAAGATGAATGCAGTAATTATCAAATGTTAAGGTTTATTTAAGAATTTTACTTTGGTAATTTTTAAGGAATTTTATAAAAATTAATTAAACATTTTTTTAAATAACGAATTACTGAAACCCATGATGAATGTTATTTAAAACTATAAATGAGGATAAATACAAAATTATGTTTTTAATTAAATGAAGGCGAGATCATTCATAAAATGATATAATGTTTCCTCTAGTTGCTTGTTAGTCAACGGAAAATGATTTGCGATGATTTGAAATTTATTGCCGCATCAATTTGTTTGTCAGTCGACATCATACATTGACTCATAATTATACATGTTCATGAACGATTATTAGTGACTGAATAGTAATTATTTTAATTTTAATCAAAATTATCACAGTCTTCGAAATTTAAGATTTGAATCATTTGATTGTCAACAATTATTATTTGTATCATTATTTCTTTTTAATATATTTGCAGTAAAATTAAAAAAAAATATCTAATTAAATCTGCGTTTTGATATTTTTCAAGAAATTAAAAAAGAAATCGAGATAATTACTTCCTCAATCATTCCTCATATTGCAATTTCGATTTGTTTCAAAATATTCCGACCAGATTGACAATATTGCGAAATTTTTGACATCATTCAGGATAAACGGGAAATAAATTCAAGCGCGTGCAGAAATTTCGATTTATGATTTTACACATTTTATTTATTTTCCTTTTTTTTTCATAAAGAACAGAATAATAAAAATATAATATAATGTTACATTGTCTTTTGTATTTCAAAATATACCAGCCCAAGCTAACGTATTATATAATTTTAATTTTTTAATTAAAAAAGGAAAAATCAAAAATAACTGGAGTATAATATGAAATAAGAGATGATTGCATAAATATTACGATGAGCGATGGTGATTAGAATTATGTAATAAGAAGCACGTGTTTGATTGGATTTCTTACGATGTCGTTGACATTGTAGACTCCTACTTTCCATAAATTACTATTCGTAATCTTATTATTTTTGCAGCTGGTGGGTCGTTGGAATTTTATGATTAGTCAATCTGAATTATTTGATATGATATTATGACCTTAGGTGACGTGAAATAATTTTAGTTACAGATGTGCTTTTTAGCAAATGTGGTAATTTTAGGACCATCTATGGGCTTTGGGTACAGCGCCGTTGCCTTACCATCGCTTCAGTCACCAAACAGTGAATTCAAAATAGACGATAAACAAGCTTCATGGATCGGTTCGTATTTTTTTTCCTATAAAATTACCAAATTCAACAAAAAATTGTAAAGATGCAGAGAACTTAAAGTCTGCGATCGAAGGTGCCACTGGCTGGGGTTCGATTCCCAGCCCGGAGGATTTTTTTTCTCGATTTTTTTCAGTTTTTCTGACACGAGACTTATTTCTAGTTAGTTTTAAGTTAATTACAACAGGACATAAGTTGTAATTACCCTAATGAAAGCTACGGATTGAAATTCATTCCGAATCAATCCGAATCATTCCGGAATGATTAATTAATTAATCCAAAACTCATTCTAAAGTAGTCGGAACCTTTAATCCGAATGAATCAGAACTTTCAATCTGAATTAATCCGGTTTATCCAAATCAATCCGAATGATTCCGAAAAATTCGGATTGACCGTATTTATTCGGATTGAAAGTTCGGATTAATTCTGATTAATTCGGATTTGCGGATTTATTCGGATTAGATCGGAATGGAACTGTTTGGTTCCGATACAAATTCCGGAATGATTCGGAAACTTTCGGATTGATTCGGAATGAATTTCAATCCGAAGGTTTTGCTAGGGTAGTGACAATATGAAATTATTTTGCAGCCAGCGCAGCAGCTTTCGCGATTCCCTTCGGCTGCCTTATCACAAGTTTTGTCCTGAGAAGAGGCAGGAAATCTTCATTTTTAATTATTTCTGCAGTCTCATTGGTCGGCTGGCTGACTATTTTCCTTTCTGCAAATGTGGAGCAAATAATCATAGGAAGGATTTTGTCTGGAATTGCTACTGGATTAGGAGCAGTTCCGACAACAATTTATGCCTCGGAAGTTGCTGCACCTGAATGGAGAAGCACTGTTGTCACGTGGACAAGTATTTCAATTGCTACCGGTGTCCTTTTAGTCTACATTTTTGGATTTATATTCCCGGTACTTTAAATCTCATTTAAATATTTAATATTCCTTTCGCACGTTTTCTATAAGTTTACATTGTTCATGGCGAGAAAGCTGATCCGCCATTGGTCAAACTTGACGCATGCGTCGAAAAGTAAATTTTACTGCGCGTGAACCGAAATTTTAGCGAATAGCAGTTCGTCATGAACAATAGAATATTATAGAAACGGTACGCACTCTTGAATATTTAATTTTCTGATTCAAATTTATTTTTTAGGATAACTGGAGAATAGTGGCTCTCCTGTGTGCAATTTTTCCCCTAGTATCGTTTTGCCTCACTTTAATCTTCATGCCAGAATCGCCAGTTTGGCTTCGCGAAAGGGGTCGAATACCCGAGGCTGCAAAAATTATAAGAAAATTTCGGGGGGTTTCGAAAGAAGGGGAACTCCCTGCAGCAGTCGAAGCTGAACTTCAGGTATGCGAAAAGATACAGAGAGATTCAAGTTCTGTCTCAAAAATGACAGAAAATATATTAGTTCATGGCGATCTTATTAAAGTTTGTATTTTGTTTGAATACTGCAATTTAAATTAATTTTGAAGTTTATAGTGTAAGCGAGAACAGGGTTTTAGTGCCCTCGTTTCGTTATTAGTCAGGGCACTAAAACCCTGTTCTCGCTTACATGAAAACTTTTAAGATTAATTAAAATTCCATTATTATTAGTAATATTAGTATTACACTATGTTTACCTATTATTACCCTAGAATTAAGTAATATATGAATTCGTTAAGTAATATGAAGAAACGAAAATAAATTCTGACAAGTTTTCATATTTGCAGATAAAACATCAGCATAAGAAGAGGAACCTGCTGAAGCACCTTTTTCGCCGCTCATCTCTGATCCCATTTTTCATTTTGCTGAGCTACTTCTTCTTCCAGCAGTTTTCTGGAATCTTCGCGGTGGTCTATTACGCAGTACAAATTTCAAAAGACTCGGGAATTACGATAGATGATCACGTGGGTGCTATTCTTATTGGCATAATGCGTCTGATAGGTGCACTTCTCCTCGCCTGGGGTTCGCGACGTTTTGGAAGGCGACCGCTCTCAATAGCTTCCGGCGCAGGGATGACTCTCTCCATTGGTTCTCTCTCCCTCTACCTTTTTCTCAAAGAGCGCAGTCACGTGAGAGAAGGAGGCATGCTTCCAGTGATGTGTCTCATGACTTACATATTCATGAGCACTCTTGGCTTCCTGGTCCTACCTTTCGCCATGTTGGGCGAGCTTTACCCGTCCAAGGTCAAGGACGTCCTCTCCGGAATGACCACCTGTATCGCTTACATCTTCAGTTTCGTTACCGTCAAAGCGTATCCCGATATGCTAAAAGTTATAGGAAAAGACGGCATATTTTTATTCTACGCTCTTATATCACTAATTGGCACTTTCTTCGTTATGATTTTCCTGCCGGAAACCAAGGGCAAGACCCTTACGGAAATAGAGAATTTTTACGTGAAGAAGGAAAAAATGGCCAGCGAAGAAAGTGGCAAGAAGATGCTTTCTTCGGGAAGTTGAGAAATTTATCAATGCAAGAAATTAGAAACTTAAGGACGAACAATGATTATGATTTTTTTTTTAATAAAATGAACAATTAGAATAAACAAATTACTTCCGAAGACTGGCAAGCTTTTAATCTATAATTATCTTAAGCTTGGATTATTTAATGGAGGTCAAGTTGTGAAATAAAATTTTCTACTAAAACGAGCACTGATTATTGTTATTGAAACAACGTCTAGAGGTGTAAAAGAAAAATCTTCTTAGAGGTCTAAAGGTTGAAGTAAAAGAGTATAATTGTCTTAAATCTGTTTCATTATTAAAATCTTAAATAATAAGTTAACAAGTGTTTTAACAGTCACAATAATTAAATAACAAACATAAACTACACAGTACACATCATTCTGCATTGATGATGAACCAGAAGAGGAAGAAACAAAGGATTCAGATTGCACCTCTTCTGATAATTGTGTAAAATTTTAGCTAACAATGGATGAGTCTAATGGGATGAAATATGATTCCTTAAAGCTAATGATTGACAATAAATAGTACATGATTCTGGATTTACACACCGAAGCTGCCCTCCAATAAGAAGAACAAACAACTTTATGATTTTAAAATGTAATATCTTTGCTACTTGTTGCTTTTGTCCACTTCCTTACTCGACAATTCGAAAACCAAATCCCGAGAATTAGCGTCAGAAAATTGGCAATTTTTCTAGTTCCCGCGAGTCCTGAGGAAAACAAAGAGTCTCCCGTGAAAAAGAGAGTAATCCCGTGTCGAGAGACTATCACTTTGCTACCTTACAAATCTAGTAATGTCAGTGAAGCTCTTGGGTGTCCGAGTACGGTGATCTTTAAGTTTAATTATAGCTCTTCACATTCCCAGTGAAGAGGCAGTCTGATCTATCGCCTGACGAATTTGAAGCTGTAGGATCTTTCCGGAAGAGCGAGACTGCCAATCGGCACTTTGTATGTCTCCTTTTCGACTGGGAGTATCGTGAAGTTCTTCAGCACTGTTGCGACTGTTGAAAAACTCAGGAACATCACCATCTTGTATCCCATGCATGACCTTCGACCTCCTCCGAAGGGCAGGAAGTGTTCCGGCTTGTGCAAAGTGTTTTTCCGGACGAACCTTTCCGGCATGAACTCGTGAGGTGCCGTCCACAATTTTTCGGACATGTTGAGGTCGTAGTTGTTCAGGAAGATGAAGGTGTCTTTCTCTACTCTGAAACCTGGAGAAGAAGAAGGAATTGGTTAGTGGTTTGCTGATAAACAAAACTAAACTAAACGAAATAGAACAAAATAGAACAAAACAATACTAACCACCAATCGAGCTGTCCTGGCTAGCAACATGTGGAACAATCGGACTAGCGATCATCCTAATCGTTTCCCAGATGATGGCTTCTGTATAAGGCATCCTCTTCCTAAGTTCCATGCCAACAGTGTTTCCATAAACCTCCACCCGGTCAATTTCCTCCTGCGCCCTCTGCTGAACATGCAACCTGGTAACGAGGAATCCGAAAATCTTGACCAGGAAGTTACCAACAGCCGAGTGTCCTCCAATGATGTCCTCGAGAGCAAACAAGCCGGTGTTCCAGGACATCTTGGGTTCGGAATCAGTCTTGATGTGGTTAATCAAGCAGTCAACATAGTCCTCCTCTGGAATTGGAATTTTCCAAGTTGTGAAGCGATCTCCAATAACGCTCTCTTCAACAAACTCCCTGATCTTGTGACTCCACTGGGACATTCTGGCCATGTTCCTCTGGTGCAAAGGCATCAAGAATGGCATGAAATCAGCTGCGTAGCCTTGGTTTATTTCATAAAAGACCTTGTCGAAGTTTTGTATCATGTCGGTGAAGGATTCATGGTTGAAGTCGTAGTTTTTTGAGCAGAAGTAGGTCATGAAGATGTTGGCACAGGTGTGGAGTATCACAGGTTTTGCTTCGACGCTGTTTCCAGACTTTTCGGAGAGATGGTCTATCAGAGTTTCCAGGTCTGCGGCGATGATGCTGTTGAGCTGGTCGTACTTTGGTGTGATTGGGTGTGGAAAGGTGTGAGGCTTCAGCATCTCTCGTCGAGATTTTTGCATCTCGGACCAGTCGGAGAAAGCTAGAGCTGCAACAAAAAGGAAGAAATCTATTGGTGGGAGGTTCCCAGAGAAAGAAGGAAGAACATTTTTTGCGTGGCGAGGACATATGTTTAACACCGGGTACGACAAGTTGGTGAAAAGTGAGACGAGCCTTCTCGCCTTTCAGCAACTTGTCTTTCTCCTTCCTAGACATTCTCGTAAAATGAAAATCATAATAATTCCGATTCGAGCCACGCGGAAATGCAAGGCCGAGGAATCCACTTTCTGCCAAGTTTGCAGAAAGTGGATTCCTCGACAAGTTGCGCGCGACACCGAAATAACAAAACCGAACATCACGTGCTGTGTCTTACGCTAAAGGACTCTAGGAAGAAGTGATTATAGGCATGTTACGATTTTATTACTCGAGTCGGAAACCGGTTTCAAGTTGGGAGGAAAGACAAAAAATGAAGGAATCATCAGCATGTGTCCCAGACTCTCATGTGGCGTAACGAAAGCAAGGTCATTAACACAAGGCGTGGTTCGCACAACCTTAACCTTAATGATGGATTGTGATTAATTCTGATCTTGAAAATGAGAGGGAATTGGTCTGCGAGGCATAAAACTTGATTGGACTCATTAACTGCAAACGAAATGTTTGAAAAGTTTTCTTTTATCATCAATGTTGCTGAAGGATTTTGTTTAATTTAATTGTTTCTAAATGTTTTTCGAATGCTTCATACTGTTTTCATCAAACAAACAAACCGTACAGTAGTTTCCCTCGGATTCTAAGATCGCAACAAACTACAAATGGTTCCAAGAACGACAAACAACAATTGCGGATATGAAACAAAACCGAACTCCAGCAAATGGTTTCCGCCAACTGTTGCAAATAAAACCACAATAGGCAAAATGAGAAACTTACAATTTTCCTTGTTTCCGGAGAAGAGGAGGTGATATCTGGTGAAATTGGGCCGGGAATCGAAATGTTGGCCCTTGGTGAAAAGCACCTCCTTGATGTTCTCGAGTCCATTGACGACAACGCAGGGCACAGATCCCATCTGCATTTTGATCACCTGGCTCTGGTAAACATTTGCCAAATCAGCAAATGCCTTGTAGGGCACATCGTACTTCCCCAAAAGGTGGAGAGATCCCAAAATGGGCCATGGTTTTGGGCCGGGAGGTTCCGGCATAATGGACTCTTCACTGTCACAAATCCTCTTCTTCTTCTTCGATCTCATCTGGTCCACTATTATGAGGATCAGAGCGATACCGGAAATCGCTAGAAGAATGCAGGTTGTGCTTCCAAATACTATCGGCGACATATTGTCCACTTTTGATAAATGCAATTCGACTGTTTGAACTTGTTTGAAAAAGTCACTCGTCGTTATCAACTTCCGCACTTGTATTCTGATATCAACGTCAACCTCTTCACCGGTTCAAACTGTCAAATCCGCGAGGTATTGGTTTGTCTGTCTGCCCGTGAACCGTTTGTCGATTTGACTCGGTCTGTGGGATAGGATGGTTGTCGGCTATCTTATATAGCGGCGTAATGTAGTCAGCACATTTACGTCGTTGCTCACCCCATACATATGGAACCGGGCAGGATGATCGAGAGTACCCCAGGAGACGAATTTCAAAAATCTGGGGTGGGGGAAAGGGACTCTTGTGGTGAATGCAAGAGAGAATGAGAGATGCAGTTTGGAGGGGAGGAGGGCCGTTGATAGGAGGAGCTGGAGCAGAAGGGTCCCTCCAGGTAGAAGTGGAATAAGGGACTTATTCCTCTCTCAGCGTTGGCTCTTATGAGTCTAGAATCTGAAATTGTCATCTCTCCAATTTTGGCCCTGATGGACTTTTTTCTTGATAGCTCTTCCATGACAATTTCTTGTTTTATATTATTATTTGGAAATACATTATTATTTTTATTGTATTATTCTTATTATTATTATTATTATTATTATTCTTATTACAGGGGTCAAAAAAAATTTTTTTTGGTTTTTGTTCTAATGCATAAATTCTGATTCTATCCATCCAAAAGAACCAAAATATTCGTGTTTGACTTATATAAAGTTTGCTTTTGTTTATTCTACGTCGATTAATAAGTTTTGAAGCTTTCGCTTGGTTGAAATAAAAAATAATTGTTTTTGAGTAACAGTGACTCGAATTTGTAACAAGAATTGGATTAATAGTAATTTACAATAAAATTATGAGAAAGCAAAGCAAAACTTAAAAAAAAAGGAAAGAAATCAAAATTTGATATTTAGAACTCAGACTAAAAATTTGTGTTACCGGTGTTATTATTACTATTATTATTAATATTATTAACACTATTATTATTATTATTATTATACTGAATGTCTTGAAAATATTACAAACTTTATTTATATTCTAAAATTAAATGTTTTCTCTTCAAGATTTAGGTATATTAGGATATTATGATATCAAGAATTTGGATGCTGTGACAGCTAGAATAATTCTCTTTGTTTTTTTAAAAAGATATTTTAATCTAATTCTTTTATTTTGTGGTAATTTTTATTCACGTTGAACAGAGAAAAAGTTATTGAAAAAAACGGATTTAATATTTATGTAAAATGTGAAAGGTGCTAGAAATTACTTAATTACTAGCGACTTAAAAAACTGTTTTTCACACATTTACAAAAATATAACCGGAATTGTAGTAAAAAAAAAATTTTTAATAAAAATTGTTAGATTATTATAAAATATTAACTCTAAATTATAATAAATTAAAACTTATTCAGAAAATTGCGTCTAAAGAGTGAAAAAACTGATTTTCTAAAGAATTGAAAAACGGTTTTGAAAAGCTAAATTTATTTTCAAGGATAAATTATTGAAATAAATAAAAACGGTTTTTTATACAGAAGCAAGAGTGGAGGACGAGAAAAGAAGAGAAGCAGAGAAAATAATAGAAGCAGAGAAAAATTCTGAAAGGGAGGAGTGTCGCTGATAGGAGGAGTTATTGCTGGTCAAGTAGAAGTGGAGAGGGAAAAAGGGACTTTTTTGTAATCGTATTTCGAGTCAGGTGTGCCGAGCTGCCCAATTTGGTACAGAAATGCATCATTTGAAGATGGTTTCTCAAACCTGATGCTTATCCCTTTCTTCCAAAGCTTCTTCTTTTGGGTTTGGGACTAAGACACCAAAAATTGAGGCTAATTTTTAAAGGAGAGTGAAAGGAGAAAATTTTTTTCATAATTCCTTAATAATAATATAATATTCCTTAATTATTAGGAATTTCATAATTATTTTTTATATTATTTCTAATTTTTTTTAAAAATAAGAAATATTCGGTATCTGAAAATCTTTAAGTGTCGGTAGCTGGGTGAATTTTTATCTTGCAGATGCCTTGAAAAAAAACAGAATGGTACTTATTATAAGCTCAAGATCAGTTTGAAAGGAATCTGCGCTAAACTCGTGTGTCTGACTATATGAATGGATTATGCAGACCAAGTCACTCACGATCTCGACTTTGTCCAGGTTCGTCGTAAGATATACGAGAATGTTGATTTTTTCATTAAACCACAAGATAAAAAGACTCTCATTTTTCTTCAGTTTTTGTATTCGGCAGAGAAAGAACGTAATCCTGAATCAGACCTATTTTCCTATTCCTATTTTCCATTCAGATTTTATTTCTTTAAAAATTCATTTGCAGAATAGATCTTCACTTAAAAATCTTGTAAAAAAGAAATATTTTTACTTTTATAGTCCTCTTTATGTCCTTTATATTCTTTATTTTCTTTGATTTCTCTTCTTGTTTCCCAAAGCTTTTTGCAACGAATCACGTCATCAATCTGGAACTTTTTGTAAGGTTTCATCATTTCTTTTCCCCACAGTGGCTGCATGCCCAAATTGAGAAAAACCTAAAGAATGAGATCGTTTCTTGTTGGGGATATCGGGTACCAAATAAATAAGGAGCATTTTGATCTCGAAAACTCTGAAAAATGAAAGGAGATCTTAATTCGACAATATTTATAGTTCTGATTATCAGGTCCTAATTCTGGATGGAATTCCTTTTGGAATATTTTTAAGTGAATTATTCCTTTTGGAATATTTTAAAGTGACTTGTAAAACTTTGCAAACATTTTTAAGTGAGGCGTTAAAAAACTGGCCCTATGAATTTTTACTCGGAGATTACCGTTATTACTCTATAAGTTTATTTTGAACTCGAGAAGTCCCGCTAACTTCTCAGAAATATTAACTCTCGATAACACGCGGCTCGATACTGATGAAGTAATATATACTTTCTGAGCAGTGAGAGGGAAAAACAGAGGCACACGAGATAATAAATTATTCAGTGGCCAAAAAGAGTGCAAAGCATCGCTGCTAGTTTGACCAATTCGGAAAGTTTGGAATTTTTAGGATATCACAGGATTGAGATGATTTATTATCAGGATCCAGGAGTAGGAACAGAATCAGGATCCGGACGTAAGATTAATATCAGGATCTAGAATTAGTTCCATAATCAGGATCTAGAACCATAATGAAAATCAGGATCAAGACGTATAATTTCTATATTTTCTATCAGGAACGAGAATTAGGAACCTTTATCAGGATTTATAATTTGAATATCTAACAGAATCTAGATACAGTATTTCTATCAGGATCCAGAATTAGCATCACAATTCAGAATTAGTCTAGAATTATTATCCAGAATTAATTCCAGAATTAGGATCCAGAACTAAAATTAACATCAGGGTGTAAAATTAGTTCCGAAATCAGGAACTATACCTATGATTTCTATCAGGAACGAGAATTAGGAATTTTTATCAGGAAGTAGAATTATAATATTTGTGAGGATATAAATAATGAATTTCTATCAGGATCCAGATACCGGATTTGTATCAGGATCCAGAAGTAGGATTAATATCAGGATTTAGAATAAGTTCCAGAATCAGGATTTAGAACTATAATTAAAATCAGTATCCAGAATTAGGATCAGAATGAAAATCAGGATCCAGACGTATGACTTCTATATTTTTTATCAGGAACGAGAATTAGGAACCTTTATTAACATCAGGGTGTAAAATCAGTTCTAAAAGCAGGATCTAGAACTAGGATAAAAATTAGGATCCAGAATTAGGACCAGAATGAAAATCATGATCCAGATTTATGATTTCTATCAGGAACGATAATTAGAAATCTTTATCAGGTTCTAGATCTAGAATTAGAATATCTATCAGGATCTAGATACCGAATTTCTATCAGGAACCAAAATTAGTATCAAAAAAAGCATCCAGAATTATTTCCAGAATCAGGATCCAGAATTACTATAATTATAACCAGGATAAATTTCCATTCTAGAAATAGTCGATTGGTTTCAGTTTGGACCAATTAAAACGATTAAATCCAATTAAGAAACATGATCTAGAAATAATGTCATCGATTATTTCTAGAAGGGTTCTCTGACTCATACTTCCGTTGAGTGATTTACAATTTATTCAACTTCGTAACGGTGTCTGAAATGATGAAATTTTGCATGTCATGTAAACATTCAAGAGTCTTCTTTTATCTCGTGAGGAATTCCAACGATTGAAACTTGAGCATATAATCAAGAGAAAGGTGCTCGAGAAGGAAAGGAAAAGAGTGAGCAGAAAACGAGTTCCATCTGATTATGAAGAATCAGAGCATGTCTTGTGCCAAAATCAAGGCTAAGTTGATTAATTCACTCTAAGAATCATATTACTCTTGATTTTTAATTTTTAGGTATTTTTTTATCTACGTGAAGATTTTTGAATTTTTTATTTTAATCTTATTCTGAATCTGAATCCTGATTTTTATTCTTATGCTAATTCTGAATCCTGACAAAGATTCTACCTCTCGGCCCTGATTGAAATTATCCTTAATTAAATTAATTATTAAATTATTCTAATCATAATTCTGGATCCTGATAGAAATTGCAATTATGAATCCTGATCAGATCCTAATTCTCGATCCTGATAGAAATTAAGTCTGGATTCTAAGATAAATCCTACGTCTAGATCATAATAGATTTCTAATTATCCTGATAGAAATTACAATTCTGGATCCTGAAAAAGATCATAATTCTCGATCTTGATTTATATTCTTATCCGTATTATGGACCCTGGTAGAAATCCTACATCTAGGTTATGATTGAGGTTCAAATTCTTGATCCTGATTTTTATTATAAACCTAATTCTGGATCCTGATAGATATTATAATTATGAATCCTGATAAAGACCCTAACTCTTGATCCCAACAGAAATTAAGTTTAGATCCTGATTATTATTCTGATCGATATCCTACGTCTAGATCCTGATTGAAATCCAAATTCCAATTATAATTCTGGATCATAATAGAAATCTTGCTTTTAGAACCTGATAAATTCCTAATTCTCGTTCATGCTAAAAATTCCACCCCTGGATCCTAATTTCTATTCTAATCCTAATTCTAGATCCAAATAGATATTGATTCTCGATCCTGATTTATATTCTAAATCCTATTATAGACCCTGGTAGAAATCCTACATCTAGGTTATGATTGAGGTTCAAATTCTTGATCCTGATTTTTATTATAAACCTAAATCTGTATCCTGATAGACAAAAATCATGCCTTTGGATCCAAATAGAGATCCTGCATCTGGATCCTGATAGGTATTATAATTATAAATCCTGATAAAAATCCTAACTCTTGATCCCAACAGAAATTAAGTTTGGATCCTGATTTTTATTCTGATCGATATCCTAAATCTAGATCCTGATTGAAATCCAAATTCCATTTCTAAATCCTGATAGATTCCTAATTCTCGTTCCTGATGGAAATTCTACCTCTGGATCCTAATTTCTATTCTCATCCTAATTCTGGATCCTGATACATATTTTAATTCTCGATCCTTACAGAAATTTTGCATCTGGATCCTGACGAAGATCCTGATTTAGCTCCTAATTCTGAAGCCTGATTCCGTTCCTAATTTTTACTATCAGTATCATCCTACTCTTCATGTGAATATTAATACTTATCCGATTTTTGTTATTGATTTTGATTTTGATCCTGATTAGTGTTCCAATTCCTGCTAAGGCCTTCAACAGTGAAAAATCATCGTGTACAAATATAGACATTTCATTTCCGCTGTATCCCCTTCTAAAAAAAAAATTCAAGCTTTTGAAATTTAAATCTTGCGACGATACGTAGGATTATCTAAGCGAGGTAGTGGGGATCCATGAATAGAAGTATGACATTGTAAAAACACTTTACCATGTACAAGATTACGTCGAAGACAGGGTTTCTTGTTGAGCTTATAACAGACGTCGAATGCGAAGGTCCTTGCAAATCAAGGTTGACCGAATTTGCAACGACTGCGAGCCTTCAGAGACAGCTTGCTATATGTTTCACTTTAGTAATCGAAATTGTACTCCATACCTTATCTTGCAATTTAATAAATTCCTCATTCCTAATTTCGATATTCTCAGGATTCATTTTTAGCGTTCTTACTTTATCATTAGGTCACGGTTAAATATTTTTAGACTAATTTCAGGTGGTTCCACTGATTCAACCCTATTCAATACAATTGAAAATTGTTAACTATAATTATATGTTGCAAAAGCTATAAAGTTTTATAAAATGCTATAAAGGTTTATAAAATGCTATAAAGTGTTATAAAATGCTATAAAGTTGTATAAATTGCAATATATTGTTTACAATATCTGCAACACAACAAAATACCAAATGACTCATTCGTCAGTCTTGGCACGCTTTTTGAATCAAGAAATTAAGGAACATTTTATTGAAATCGAAACCGATCCAGAGAGTTCGAAACTGAAACCAGAATTGATATTTCGAAAGGCATTTGTGACTCCATAGCATGCTTATATCGAAAAGAAAGGCTTCCACAGCCAATGTCACCATAACCAGAAAACTTCTCGAAGTATATATATGTTTTCCTAAACGTTCTGGAACGTTTCGTGACCTCATTAATCGAAGTCCGGTAATGGTAGAAATACAGTTGTAATCACTCTCTGACTCGTGTGGAATCGACTCGTTTTCGTTAGCATAGTTTTCCTGCAAATAAATCCCGAAATCATTTTCATCAGTTAATTTTCATCGAAATTTTCATTTTCTCCTAATCTCAAATAGAGGACTTTAAATTTTCCACAAAAAATATCAGAAATATCACACTATAGTGTGATATTTCTGATATATATTCTTTCTCATTTATTGATTAAGTCAATATGAAGTAAATTATTGCACAAATAACTGCAATTATTGAGTCCACATTGACATGTTCCCTGAACGTTAATAGACCGAGTAAGTGTCCGATAATCCAAGATTAATGTCATCGAGACCGAGGCTAGAATTATTACGACTGTGTCTGTCTCGAATTGTTTATGCGGGACATTTTAGTATTTTTCTTGAAGATCCTTTATGTAAGCATCAGTTAGTAACTAAATCCACTCAGCAATTCCATGTACAAGATTGCCTAGAGAACTAAGAAAATTTGCAAAATTAGCAAAAAAATGTTCAGTCCCGAATGATACGAAAAAGTTGTAAGTATTCCACCGTCTAGATGCATGGAAATCATTCTTCATGGGAAGCGACGAAAATTCTTGAAGGTGAGCTCAAGAACTAACGTGTGATAAGCCTCTATGCTTCCGAGTGGGGCGACATACAGACAGAAAAAACTTTTACCTTCGATCGCATCTGCATGTCTACGCACTCGTAACCATCACCGTGGCATACCGTTGCGATGGTGTGGCGGTGCTATGCAGCTTCCATAAATGTATCCGAAGCAAATTTTGCATGCCGAAGATTTTCCGCCGCATGTGTTCCCGTTTGGCCGCTGTTTACGTTGTGTATGTACCTACAGGCTTATGTAAAGGCACATGACCGTTAGAGCGCAATGCACGACCGCTACATGTAGATTAACGTCACTGTCCGTCGGCGCCGTTACATTTTCAATTTCTTACATAACCTTTTCCGACTTCCCACCCTCCTTAACCACTGGAGTCACCTGAATCTCTACTTTTTCAATCAATCTAAGCGGTCCGATATGTCATTCAATCATAGGTAAGAAGAATCGAGAATATCAGAGAGATGTAGCGATTAGTGATCCGTTCGATGATTAAAACGAATTTTAGAGTCTAATATAGGCGATGGAATATCTCTGAGAAGGTATCAACGCTTTGGAATACTTCTGCGCAGCCCAAAAGGCCATATACCACTTCTGCGCAGCTGTAGAGGCCGTGGAAGACCAGTGCGCAGCTGGAAATTCAGCAGAACGTTACTGCGCAGCTGAAAATATCGTAGAACGTTAGTGCGCAGCTGCAGATGTCGTGAAACGTTACTGCGCAGTCGTAGAAATCCTTATCCTGTTTTATATCAATTGGGTGTCCTATTTTCACCATGGAAACATGAGTTGATATTAATCCCCATTATATTAAATCACAAAAAACTTAAATAAAGAAATTGAAATAAAAAGAATTAAATATAAAAAACTTAAAATTAAAAAAAAAATTAAAACAAAACTTAAATTAAAATTCGATGCCCTTAAACATTTTGTGAAGACTTATTATCGTAATCGATTCCGGATCGAAATTAGTATTCCCGTAACGGGGATTCGAACTCAGAATCGCGAATGAGAACGAGAAAAAGTGACAACGGTAAAAAGTAGTCCATGCACTTCGCTCGTCCTCTCTCCTTACTTCTACTGCCTCACGTTCCTAGTCCCTCCTCCTCATCTTCCCTCGTTTTCGTATCAGAGCACTAGGTACATATCATACTCGCGGATCCAATCCTGCTGACTCATTTAACGAATATGAACTTGTTTTGAGTTGTGCTACGTGCGTTTCTGCACTCTTTTCACTCATCTGGATTCATGTTACACCTGCTAAGTTGTAATCAAAATTTGCACACTTTTCTGCGTCTCTCAAGTGCCATGAGATGCTGTAAGACGTTCTCGAATTCAATTTGTTTTTACATTTTTTCTCCAGTCTAATGCGTGTCATTTTTGCCTTTTAAGGCTACTGCGCAGATGCAAATGCCAGAAAATGTTAGTGCGCAGCTGTATTTTAGATAAAACTCTAGTGCGCATGCGTATATCTCACAGGTAGTTAGTGCGCAACCTCAGATGTCCTAGTACGCCAATGCGCATGTGCATATATCACTGATCGTTACTGCACTTGTGCAGAGGTCACATGTCGGTTCTGCACATGTGCAGAAGCCGCAGGACGTTTATACACATGCGCAGAAATCAAAAGTCTTTTTTGCGCAGTCGCAGATGTGATTCTAAATATTTTTCTTTAAAATTTTACAATACTGAAGGCTAGAGTTTACAATTTTACAATTTTGAATATAGTTAATTCAGATTTTTTTTGTTTGAAATCACTTTTGTTTTAAATTGTTTTTGTTATTGGATTTGATTGGATTTTTAGTGAAATACATAAGAGGAAATGGAATTCTCGTGTCAAAGTAGTGCATTGACTTCCCCTTGGGTTTCCCAGATAATTTTTGTTATTTTTACTTGAGAGATGCTGTGGAGAATGTTCTTTGTACCGAACGGTATTCAAGGTTATATAACTGTTTCCTACCACTTTCTTTATGAGAAAGGTCTGTGGTGACATGGTGGTCGTAAACAAATTAGTGAATCATTAATTTATTCTGTAAATGAATTTATAGGTTTTTGGAAAAGCTCGAGAATTCTGACTCATCAGATATTAATGCAATAAAACGTAACGCACTGCCATACTTCGGATCTTATTTATTTATGAAGCTGATCTTAATTCTGAATATCGAACTTGTTGAATTCTGATTAGATACTGAAATTTTTCTTCTTTTAAATTAAAATCTGCCCGAAATTCGTTCGTCCCCATCGACCGAGATCTTTCTCACCGAATTTCAGCCATTTTTAAAAGTTGCTGAAATTCGGTTAAAAGATTCGAAGAGAGACATTTAATTTTCTAATTTTTAATCTCGGAATGCATCTGAGAGCCGGAGAAGTAGAAAATCAGCATATTCGAGCCTAGGACAATAGATCGCATTGCATTAGAAGCAACCCAAGGTCATGAACGAGTCAATCGCCTAGCATGACTCTTTTTAATATAACCTTCAAACGCCCCTTTGGTTCCCCTAACCTAACCCGGCCGGCATTAATGTATTCGCACCCTAGATTCTTTAAGCTTATTTTCAACACCGAATTCGATGCAGCGACTCGGATTTGGTTTTTAAATTATTTAAAATTTTGGGTGCATCTGCCTAAACGCCGTAATCATATACAGGTATCAAAAATCGTCATTCACTAAACACAAAGGTGCATCAGGGAAACATTATTTGCTTCCCAAAAACTGCTCGGAATAATTTTCTCGGTCCATGTCTGCGCCGGAAGTGGGGAGAGGGGATGAATAACATATTGGACTATACTCGAGTTTTATTTTCTGTCGCAATACTCCGAAATTCGAAATTATCATGACCCATCTGTCCCTAGATGTGAAATTACCGATATTTGGTTTTTATTGTGTCCGAAACTTTCCGAAAACTAAAGGTGTCGTCCCATGTCGGCAGAAAACGTCGGCATAAAGCAGAAACTCATGAGAGTGACAGGGATAGGCAGATCTGTTTGTCTCTTTCATTGCACCTTTAATTGACCGATTTTTGGATGATCGGAACATCCTCAAAGTCATCAACTTTAGATATATTTTTTTAATGACCGAAATATGCCGAATTATCAAATGACGGAATTTCGGTCAAAATATTTGATAAATCGGAAAAATACGAAAAATGGATAACTCGAGATTCCTTTTGAGTCTTCTGCTTGAAGAAATCTTCTCCTTAGCAACAAGATCGAATCTAGAGGGAATTTTTTTTTTTTGATGGTAGGTGGTATCTAATTGACGATTCTGCTGATATGCATTCGAGACCAAAATTCAAAGACCTCGTTTTATATTTGAAATTTGTTTCCTAATTCCAAGGATCATGCGCCTTCGACTTTATAGGCACTTGAGGTATCAAAATGCACATAATTGTTAGATCCTGATGCGCGGGAGTTGAATCTGAATTGCAGGCGGACTTTCAAGATGCAGAGTAGAGCAGGAGTTTTGTCTATATTTAAATTTTGGTTGTCCACATTTTTTTTTCGACGAAATAAAGAAAAATGTGAATTCATCTGATGCAGGATCACTCTCCTAAATAAGAATAATAATTTTATATCAAAAATCTCAAGTCGGTAAAAATTACTTTTTTAAAAAAAATTTTCCAGTAAGTAGAATGACTACTAACGATTGGTCAATATAGTAGCTCCTGGTACCGATCTGTTTACGACTCGAAGGATCTGGAATCGGTACGGTGGCCGCGTTTCTCACTTGGAAAAAGTGCAGGCGACAACCTTACCTTTGTGGTGATTGGGTGGCACTGTTGCATTATCGGATTCCAGAAGAAATTCATTTATAAGAATATTAAACATCGAGAATCGAGGAACCGGATTGAATTCCTCAATTTTTCTTACAAGTACTGTAAATTGTCTGTTGAGAGATATTTTTAGTAGGCGTTGGGACCGAACGAAGTTCTGGGGTAACGGCCGACGGTGATAGGATTCGAGGCTCACCACGTTGGCATGTTGGCCTTGACCGACCCCCGAGGACCGTCATCAGTGTGGCGAGGTCGATGAAACCAAGTTCAATCGGGATTGCACAAATCTACATCCGCCTTTCTTATTTCCGGAGTTTCTCACTCATTTTTTTTTCGTTCTTTTTCTCATTTTTTAATTATGGATCCATTGGGTCAATCGTGTTTGAATTTCGGGACGCAACAGATAAAACAATATCACTTTTCACAATTTAATATTTAATATTTTATATTTTAGAGTCTTTCATTATATTAATTTACATTTTTTGTATTAAATATACATCAATGTTGCCTTTTTACACTTCTGCGCAGAAATTCGTAAAGTAAATTGTTAGTGCGCAGCTATTTTTGAAGTAAAAGACTACTGCGCATGTGTAGATATCACAGAACGTTAGTGCGCATGTGTAGAACTCGCAGTGAGTTATTGCGCAGTGGTGGATGACGTAGAATGGTTCTGCGACTGCGCAGAAACGTTCTGCGTCTGCGCAGATATTGAATTCTGCAAATTCAGGTCATAAAGAAATTTGGGACGTGCGGAAGGTTGGAAAATAAAAAGTACGACACTCCATTTTCTCTTTTAAAGAGAAGGAGTCATAATGGATGACAAAATTGAAAAGTATTCGAGGAATTTATCTCTATAATTCCGAAGTAAACAGAAATTTCATAACTGAGTTTATTTTCAAGTCCAAAGTATTAAAATATTCCAAAAAGACAGATAAATTAGTTTTCACTCATAGATTGACGTAGGTAAAGACGATGATGTGTTTCTGACCTACTTTTATATCGTTGATGGTTTCCTAGACATTAATTTCTTCCCACGTATGGTGCATCTTATCTCAAAACGAACGTCATTAGTACTTTTTGAAACGGTTTCTATACATTCCCGAGAAAAAAGTCAAAGTTGTTTCGTAATTTCTTTCTTCAGACAAATTTACATTTTTTATAGGATCTAAATCAGTTCAAAAATGTGGACAATTTTTTTTCTTGCGGATATTATCAATGATTTTTTATTTTTAGGTTTAATTCTATTTCGGATATTGTGAACTGGGAAATTATAATAAAATTGTGAATTCCATTCACCACCCTCGTATCTCAAAATCGACGATAGTGTTACGTCGAATGACGTGAGAGTGAGTCAATATAATTTAAAAAGCAAAGAGCTTCTACATAAAATCAGAATTTTAAATTTCAACTTCCAGCTTCTTTACTGGTTTTTAATTTCATTGAAATTTTCATTTTTCTGTATAGTAACAATTGAAACGTTGACGATTGGCTGCAGTAAGAAATTCAGAAAATCTGGGACAATTTTAGATTGTTCTATTTAAAGAACCGCGGGTCAGAAAATTTTTAGGGTTGACCTGAAAGTCAGAAAAAGATTTCGGAAAGTCCTCGGGGTCGGAAAAAAATTGAGATGTCTAAAAAGTTGAACAAAAAATTTCAGGACGTTTGGAAGATTAAAATTTTGTCCCGAAAAAAAAGTGACGATCCAAAGGTCGTAAAATTATTATTATTATAATTATATTATTATATTATAATTATATAATATTATTATATAATTGTTATATATATTATTATTACACCTTTAGTGACTGAACCAGTTATTTGAGATTAGCATCCGGATATTTTGCGTCCTTCGTCAAATCGAATCAGAGAAATGCGTCTTCGTGTGAATCGCAGTCGAGATTTTCATAATATGAAAACATGACATTGCATTGTATAATGCAGCCATCGTCGAGAAGGCGACGCATCAGTTGAACGAAAAGATATTTGCGAATGAAAGGCAGGATGCTTACGTCGAATGGTCAGAATCGGAAAATCTGTAAACAATAGATATTCCTCACCGATATCTGTTTTCCCCACTCCTTGCAATGCATTCTTTCAAAAAGGGAGATTATTTTTCACCTTTTTAAACACGAAAAATTCGGGTGGTCTAAATCGTCAGAAAAGGTCAGAAAAAGGGGTCAGAAAAATGTTCATAAAATAAAACAGTCGTAAAACTAATATATCATTTTAAAATAAATTGAAAAAACGGATAGGTCAGAAACTGGTCGGAAACTGGTCTTAAAGTGGTCATAAAAAGAGGTCATAAAAATGGTCATATAATAATACTGCCGGAAAATTGATAAACGAGCAAAGGATGTATTGAAAAAATCGGATAGGTCCAAAACGGGCTAAAAGGGGTCATAAAATTGGTCAGAAATATGGTCAGAAAATAAAACGGTTAGAAAATATTAAAAGAATGAGCGTGGAAGAAATTGAAAAATTGGATATGTCTCAAAAAGTCGGAAAACGGTCATAAAAATGGTCATAAAGTATGTTAAAAAATTTGGATAGGTCCCAAATGGGCGCAGAACAGTCAAAAAATTTTGAAGAAATAGCATGAAGTGGATTAAAAAATCTGGGTAGGGCCCAAAAGATCGTAAAAGGATCATAAATGGGCATAAAAGTGGTCATAAAGCAAAAAGATTATAAAATTTTTTAAATTTCACATGAAATTATACTTGAAAAATCGGAATAGGCCCTAAAAGGTCGGAAAATTGTCAGAAAAAAGGGTTAGAAAGTGTTCATAAAATAAAATGGTCAGAATAATGGTCATAAAATAAAAGAAAATTGTATAATTTTTAAAAATTTATATAAGTTCCTTTTAAAAATTTAGATAGGCCACAAATGGATGGAAAACAGTATTAAAATTGTGGAAAAATAGCATGAAGTCGATTGAAAAGTCCGAATAGGGTTTAAATAGTCGGAAAAGGATCATAAATGGTCATAAAATGAAAAAAGTCGCAGTATTTTTGAAAATTGGTATGAAGCCGGTCAAAAAATCGAGATAGGCCCCAAATAACCGGAAAATGGTCGGAAAAACGGTTAGAAACGGTCATAAAATTGGTCATAAAATAAAAGATCATAATTTTAATATGATAATGATCATTAATTGCATAAAGTATGTTTAAAAATTTGGATAGGTTCCAAATGGGCATAGAACAGTCAACAAATTTTGAAAAAATAGCATAAAGTGGGTTGTAAAATCCGGGTAGGGCTCAAAAGTTCAAAAAAGGATCATAAATGGTCATAAACGTAGACATAAAGCAAAAGGATTGTAGAATTTTTAAAACTTCCTGTAAAGTTAGTTGCAAAATCGGAATAGGCCCTAAAAGGTCGGAAAATGTACAGAAGAAAAGGTCAGAAAGTGGTCATAAAATAAAATGGACAGAATAATGGTCATAAAATAAAAAAGACACAAAATTTTTAAAAATTATTATGAATGAGGTTGATAAATCCAGATAAGCCCTAAATATTCAGAAGTTGATCATAAATGGTCATAAAAGTGGTCAAAATACATGAAGGTCATAAAATTCGTAAAAATTGAAAAAATTTTAATTCTCTAGATGAATTGCTTCAATAAAGATATTTTTTGATAAGTAATGAGTTTTTTGGAGACGCTCTAACTTGAGATTGAAAATAATTTCCAGATTATCCGTCGACACGATTATGTCGGGCATAGTGACCGAATAAAAAAAAGGAGTCTTCCAAAAAAGTCACGATTTGATTTCAATCTATGCTGATGTGCTATTGAAGCATATACGCTGGGGTCAGTCCATGCATAATGAAATTCTGACTTGTATGAGTACAGGGTTAAACTAGTGAACGACTTCGAGGGCAAATCAATCTCACAATGAACCAATTTTATTAGCCGCCATATTTTAGAAAGACTTTCACACTACTCGCGTCAATCTCTTAACTATTGTAAACAATTTTAAAGTGTACTTCATTAAAAACTTTTTTTTATAAAAAAATTTTATATTTAAATTTTTTTAAAGTGTTTACATAAAGTTTTATATTATATATTTTTTAAAATCTTTTTTTAGTTTCGCAACGTCAAAATAATTTGAAATTATGATCTGACAAGGAAAACTTTTTTTAAATTGAAAGAAGAATAGAGAGATTCATCGAAGACTTATTTCCATCCAATACGTGGAGGGGTTAAACGATATTATTTATTTATGACATACAAGTGTCCGTCTAGGAACGCAAATGATATCTGGTCTTCTTTACCAAACGACAAGACGATCGACTCTCGAGTTTGAATATTCAAGGTGATATCCCTGACGGGGTTTGTTTCATTAGAATGTTGCATTTGAATTTTTAAATAATAATTTTTTTAAAAAAATCGTATTATAGTAACCACTTTGTGTTTGATAGGAAAAAATATTAATTCGGGATATTAGGAAATTTGAAATGTGATAAAAGTCAGAAAGCATAATTTTTGCCTTTTTAAACATTTCTTATGTAGAATATAAAATTGTGGAGTAGATGTAAATGAAGGAAGCCATTTTCAAATCTTGACAGAGAGATATTCAAATTTTGTGAGGCCAGACTCTATCTAAAAATCAATTGAAGATCAAAGATGACGCAGACGCTCCAATCCCGGAAAAGTTGTCAATATCGTTCAAGGTCACACCTTGAAGTGACCTTTGTTTTTTAAATCAGACTCGATAATTGGAAGGTTAGACATTTCTTGACCAATTTTTCACTTCAGAAAAGAATAATGTGGCGAATTTAAATTTTTGGAAATTTTGAGTTTTAATTTATAAGATGGCTTTTAAATTTTAATGTCGATATATCGATATATCTATATATAGATATATAAATATCGATATATCGAAAAATAATATTGATATCAGAAAGAACAAAACTTTTTTTGTTGATATATCGATAGAATGACATCGATATTAAGATATCGATAATCGAAAGAATAAATATCGATATTTTTCGATATTTTTCATATTGATATCACGTGATTATTTGAATTTAAAGTTCTTTTGATTAAAAATAGTAAAATTCAAGATCACGTGAAATTGCCTGATGCAGAAAAGATGGAATTTGCAGCACGTGCGAATGTTAAACACGTGCTTCTTCTCAATAGTTATTATATGCAGCGAATATGCTCAAAGATACGGAAAGTGTGTTTGTGTGAGTTTCTCGTGAAGGTATTGAAAAGGATCGCTATTCAGCAGAAACTCACTAGTTCAGGGTTGCATGTTAAAAGGCAGAATATGTAAGACAAAGGCGGCCATTTTTTCGGGATAGAATCTAATCAAGTCGGATATCGGATTATCTTCTGTGCAAGACAATTCAGTCAAAATGGTCTCATCCTTCTTCGAAGAAGGACATCAAAAGATAAGAAATAGAACAAGGCAAAAAAAAGTAGAACAAACTTTTTTTCAAGCCTTTGTAATAGAAACTTATCCAAGCTCGAAATTCTAACTTCGATTTTCTCTTTTTAACTTAACGAATCTTATAATGGGACTAGCAACTATGATTAATTTCGATTATGCAAAATAATTGAGAATTTTTAATGTTTGAAATAGAAAAACTTGTAATTTTTTGTGTAATTTCAGAAATCTCAATAAGTTTCATAAGATTTCTTAAAAGTCTTTTAAAATCATAGAAAATCTAATGAAATTTATTTAAATTTCATAAAATCTTTTGACATTCTTTAACATTATTCAAAATTCTATAAAATCTCATTACATCCTTAAAATATCTGAAAATTCAATGAAATTTCGTGGGAACTCTTCAAGTCTCTTTAAAATTCTTAAAATTACTTAAAATTATACAAATATCGTTATATCCTGAAAATTACTTAAAATCTTATGAATTTTCGTTAAACACTTTCAAGATATCTAAAAATCCATGTTCAAATTCGTAAAAATCTCCCTAGAAATTTCAAGAAACATCTTGAAGCTTTTTAACATTTAAAATCTCTTAAAATCATTAGAAATTTCATTAAATTCTGTTAAATCCTTAAAAATCCTTAACAATTTTACAAAATCTTTTAAAAATTTTAACATTCTCTTGAAAACCCTTAAAACTTTATGAAAACTTTGGAAATCCTTGTAAAAATTCTACAAAATATTTTTAAAATAATGAAAAATTTTGAAATCCGTGAATAAAATTCTCTCACAAATTTTAAAATCCTTTCAATCCCATAAAATATTCTAAAAGTCATAAAAATCTCTAAAATTCCCATGAAATCTTTAAAAAATTCAATAAAATCTTTTAAAAATCAGAAAAATCTTTTGAAATTCCTTGAAATTATTAGAAATCTCTTTAAATTTCTTGAATTCTCTTAAAGTGTTCCTGAAAATTCCATGACAACATTTAAAATCCCCTAAAATCAATTAAAATTCTCAGAAACCTTTTGAAATTTCGAAATTGCTTCGAATTCCACAATAAGATTTAAAATTCCTTAAAATCCCAGAAACCTTTTCAAATCTCTTAAAATTTCACGTAAAGCTTCAAAATCGCTTAAAATTCGTGAAAATCTCTTTAAATTCCCAAAAACTTCTTGAAATTCTTTAAAATCTATAATAACAATTAAAATATCTTTTACATCTTTTGCATCTTTTAAAATCCATTAAAAGTATTAGAAATTTCATCAAATTACATGAAATCCTTAAAAATTCCATAAAATCTCATGGAATTCCACAAAATCGTTTAAAAATCATTAAAATCACCTGATTTCTCTTAAAATTCCTCCAAAATTCACAAAAACATTCAAAATCCCTTAAAATTCCCTAGAGTTCTTAAAAATCCTTTAAAATTTTATGAATTACTTTAAAATTCCACGAAATATTCTGAAATTCCTTAAAATGCTGCGAAATCTTTTAAAAATCCTAAGAAATTCTTTTAAAATTTCTCTAATCCTAAAATTACTTAAAATTCCACAAAATATCGATAAATCCTTTTAAGTGATGTTTATCCTTTTAAATTTTTTAAATTTGACGAATTTCTTGAATGAAAATTTCTCGACTCTATATATGAACCTTAAATAAAAAAAAAAAAAAAAATTCAATAGCGGATTTACGTCATCGCTCGAATAGCAGGAAAAACATGTGAGATCGCCAAATGGAGATTAAAATTGGACATTATCAAACTTATTTAATATAGATATACATTTAAATTGTAAATTTAAATTTTGGCCGTTTATTTATTATAGAAATTGACTTTTACAGTTCGAAATAGAATTAAGATGATTTTGCGTGTTTAAAGTAGGTTGTTGCAACACGTGTAGGTAAGTTTGGCTTATTATCCAAAAGACCGATCAAATTCCGATTTTTCGTCGCGTGACCCTATCGAATTTGGAAGAGCGTTGTTTTGTGACCTGCATTTAAGCCTTGGGACAAATGAGGGAACTTGACTAAATCATACAAGTATTGAGGATCCCTCCACGTGTCTTGTGCAAATAAAAAAAGAAAGTACCGCTATTCTTAGGCTGCAAGATTTATATCTATGCTGACGACAGTTCCGTTTACATTGGTAATTTTTTTTACGTCGAATTTCGATCCAAATATTGATCCTCGAAATTTCTGTCATCAATATATTTCTCGCCCTCTTTTGTAAAACGAAACTCCTTTTATTAGTTTTCGAAAAGAATCTCCATTTCGGAATTATGTATTTATTGGCATAAATACTCAAATTTTTTTGTTAGGACTGTCGTTTTTTTTGGTCAGATATTATTAAAAATGAGTTTTTACGAAATCTGGACAAAAATTTGAAAGTTAATCACGCTATGGTGAAAAAAGTTGAAATTTGTAGGAATGAAGATGAAAGTGGATAAATTTGACTTGGAAATATTCGAACTTTACATTGTATTTTAAATTTTTTATTGAGGGTGTTGGAACCAATTTAGCGGAATTTTTTTGACGTTTTGAACTTTTTTTTTTTTGAAAAACGTGCTATTTTTGATAAAAAAATCAATATATGAAAAAAATCCTACGTGTTTCTGTAAAGAATGTAGTTTTGAATATACAATTAAATTTTCAAGTCAGTTTTGAGTAATTTTAAAGGATTTAATGATATTTTGTAGAATTTTAAGTAATTTTAGGTAGTTTAAAATAAATTCAAGGGACTTAATGAGATTTCATGGGATTTTAGATAATTTTTAGTTTTTGGACGATATTTTATGGGATTTTTAGTAATTTCAAGTATTTCATGAGAATTCATGAGATTTTAGATAATTTTAAGGATTTTGACGATATTTTGTGGGATTATAAGTAATTTTAAAGGATATTTCACGATATTTTACGCGATATTAAATTATTTTAAGGACTTATAAGGATTCAAATGATTTTACGAAATTTTATTGTATTTTCAGGTATTTTAAAAGATTTAATAAGATTCCATGGAATTTTAAATATTTTTAAAAGATTTAAGAAATTTTAAGTAATTTTAAGGAATAACATATGATTTTGCGACATTTAAAGGAATTCCACAAGATCTTTTAAAGATCATTAAAATCTTTTGAATTTTCTTACAATAAAATTCCTAAAAACCTTTTGAAATCCCTTAAAATTCCTCGAAATTCCGCGACAATATTTAAAATGCCTTAAAATCCTAAAAACCTATTGAAATCTCTTCAAATTTCACGAAAACCTTCAAAATCGCTTAAATTTCGTTGAAATCACTTAAAATTCTTAGAAACCTCATCTTAAAAGTCATCAAAAATTTAAAAGATTTAAAATCTCTTAAAATTGCATGAATTCCTCTAATATTTCATGAAAACATTTAAAATCGCTTAAACTTCGTTGAAATCACTGAAAATTCTTAGAAATCTCATTTTAAAATTCATCAAAATATAAAAAAAATTTAAATCCCTTAAAATCCCTTAAAATTCCACTAAATCTTTAAAAAAATCTTGGAAAACTTTTGAATTTCGTAAAATTCACTTGACAATCGTCAAAATCCCTTAAAATTCGTAGAAATCTAATAAATTTCAAGAAATCTCTTGAAATTTTCTAAAAATCCTTAAAATTGTATAAAATCTCACAAAATCTGTTGAAATCTCCTTAAAATCCTTAAAATTACTAAATATTCTGTAAAATATTGTTAAATCCCTTAAAACTACTTGAAATCCCACAAAGTATATAGTAAAATTATATATTTTCGTAAAATTTTCAAAAATTTCATAAAACTCCTTGAAATTCCTTCAAATTCTATAATATCCCATTAAATTTCTTCAAAGTTCTATAAAATCTCGTGAAGTTCCTTTAAATTTTGTAAAATCACTTGATATTCCTTAAAATCACCCAAAATCCCATAAAATATTATTAGATTCGCTAAAACCCCTTGAAATTTTTTTAAAATCTTGAAATTACTAAATATTCTGTAAAATATTGTTAAATCACTTAAAACTGCTTAAAATCTCACGAAATATCCTAAAATAATAAATAATAAAATAAAATAAAATAAAAAAATAAAAAATTCTGTTTTCATAAAATTCTGAAAAATATCCTGAAACGCCTTAATATTCCTTAAAACTGCAGAAGTTCCCATTAAATTTCTTTAAAATTTCACGAAATTATTCGAACTGATCTGAAGTTCAAAAAAAAATGGCCGGTTTCTCAGAAAAAATTCTCAATATGCATCACTACTCATCGCTTCCGCGATCCACGTGGCGAAAATTGAAACTGTTGCATAATTTATTGAAGATTGATAAAATGCGCTCGATAAATTGATATGCATTTCGCGGCCTTGATTTTTCCAGCATCGATCGGACAGTTTTGCTAGTCATACGTATTATTTCAGCGAATTGGAATCAAATCCCAGATCCTTGGATCTCAATTCTCGATCGCATAACGCCATAACGCATCGTGATTTTTCGACCTCAAATGGTAACATGCAGCCAACACTAGCACGAGTTTCGTATTTAACAGACGCAAATTGCCGCCCCAATCGGCATAACGTGCTCTCATTACGAAACTGGTGACATAATTTCAGATGTGCACTTTTTAAATTCAGATGGGTTCAGGTAACCCGCAAGTGTCACTGGAATTTTTATTTACCTCGTGCAAAACTTTAGTTGAATAATTTTGAATTTAGAAAGCCGTGTGCGAATTAAACGACTTCTGGCTGAAATATTAGAACTTGAGGATTTTCGGTATTTCATGGGAACATCTTTTAGCCAATAGAAATATTATTTGAAATAAAAAAGAAAATTTTTTTTTTACTTCCAGGAATTTGAATTTTCGGGAATTTGAAATTTCGGTAATTTTCTACTTTCAATAATATGTATTTTCGGTATATTTAAATTTCGTGAATAAACATTTTCGGTGATATTATTTTTATTCGAGAATTTGAATAATTGATAATTAGATAATTGGAGATAATAAAAAAAAAGAAGTGGAAACTTTTATGTTAATTTTGGAGGGAATGGACGAGTGTTGATAAAGGAAGGGGCTTGATTTATTAATAAAAGAGCTATAAATGATCAGAGAGAAATGCCGAAAGTTGAAGAGAAGATGACGAAAGGAAATAAAAGAGCAGGTAAAATTTAAGAACGGGATGGAACGGGAGAAGAATCTTGAGTCTAGACTTGTCCCATTAGATAATGAAAACTGGTTATGTAAGATCGAAAGATTAAAGGGTAGTTTCCGTTTAAGATAGATGGACCAGCAGGAAATGTATGCGAGAATGATAAGAGACTTGTTATGTTCCAAATGGAAACGATAAATCGAAACTGATACTTTGAGGCAACAAATGACATGGAAAAAAGGGCAGTGGGTTAGGACGAATGCTGGGTTATAGACACGTAGTGGGTTAGTAGTTCCATTCGGAAAAAATAGTGAAACTGAAACTGAAAACCGAGATGAAGATAATCGTAAAAGTGAAATGCAGCCAATCATATAAGATTTTTTAATATAGTGTATAATATTTAACAGCAGTAGTTATTATTATTATTTTCTATTATTAGAAAATTATTCAAGTAACTTTGGATTGAGGAACTTGAAAATCGAATCTTTAAGAACAACCTCAAGGAAGAGACAATAACAGCCCCTGGAAAGAGACAAAAACAACGGCTAATAAATTTTAATAATGGAGATTAGTGGAGTTAAAAGTGTCCTTTAGCAGACAGAGAATAATAATAATACTAGCACTTAATAACAACCCCTATGAACAGAAAATAACAACCTCCAGCAAGGGACAATAATTAGAAATAAATTAGACAATCATTAGCAATAAACAATGATAAGAAATATCTATAAGAATTTTTTTCAACGATAATAATAACCCCTATAAATAGTAAATTATTGTTTCGAGGAATGGGTAGAAACAACACATAGAGAAGATTAATTACAACTCAGCTGAATATAAACATTAATTTCTTATTAACCATTGCTAGATTTTGACTGCTTCTAGATATTATTATTCTTTTTTTCTCATCTAGGGGTTGTTTTCTACTGTTTAGGGGTTGTTAACGTTTATTGTTGTTATTTCCAAAGATAGGGGTTGTTGTTAACGTTAATAAATAATTTAATTTCCCTTTTATAGATATTTATTGTTTCTAGCCGTTTTTACTGTTGTTCGTCATCTTCAGGGGTTGTTTTTGTTGTTGTTTTTCTTAGGGGTTGTTTTGGCTAGTTTATAGATATTTTTCTATTGCTAAAAGGTTGTTGGTTGTTTCTACACGTTGTTATTATTGTTCTTTATTTGTAGGGACTGTTGTTGTTTACTTTTTTATTGTTGTTGTTTTGTTTCTAACTTGGCCTAAAGTTTAATTATCCCTTGATAAGGTTTTTTGTCAACCGCTGCAATTATTATCCAATTTTTATTATTTCTAGACGATTTTTAGGGGTTGTTATCATTCATTGCTATTATTTTCACTGTTAGGGGTTGTTTCTACCATTGCTGAAGACCGTAATTTTCTTTTTTCAGGTTTTTACTGTATCTAGTGTGACAGGTATTTGTAATTCGCGGTATAATATAACTTTGTGAAAAGAGCGACAGTTCTTATTGGCCTATCACCTGTAACAAATCACATATCAATATTCGAGGGGACAAATCAAGCTCGGTAGGGATAAGCGTGCGAGCTGCCAGAAAGAGGCAGAAACGTTTTGATTTCTCACGTGGAAACATATTTTTCACGATGTTCGCCACG